>JAQIXX010003002.1:0-21578 GCA_034700605.1 Willowsia nigromaculata
TGGTATTGACAAGTAAATGATCATCTTTGTAGATGTCACGAGAGGTTACATCAAAAAACATCGCTCAGCTAAAAATGTAAGGTTATAATTCACTACTACTAATTCCAGCTTTTCAAGAAGGATTATTATAATGAGGGATTTGTGCGTATCTGTGGTGTTATCTTAATGTAAATTCAATTATGAACGTGTACTTTCACTATTGTGATGGGGGAGACCTGAGATTACGGTTTTATTTAGCTATAAGAATTTCACAAATGTCGGAGAAACGGCTGCTGGTCATCTACGGAACAACGGAAGGAAAAGTACAAGCAATTCTTCTAAATAGAGGTACATAAGCGATGATCCGTTGGGAAAAAGGATTCAGGGAAACTGGATCACTTTCTGTTCTCAGGTCAAAAGCTTGGAACTTGTCACCCTCTCAACCGTGAAGTCACTTCGGAGCGCACTTTTCTGCTACTTTCCAAACCTGGAACGTCTCACTCTCAGTCGCATTGACATTCAAGTCGGACATTTACATTGCGAACATAGTGCCTCCCAACCAATACTGGAGCCTCAGATCGAAGATCAACAATGAAATCTCAAGTTCCTTATGGCTTTGATGAAGGATGAGTATGTAGAGTTTCCTCTATCATGACTAGAGGTACTTTCACGCTTTCCATCCGTGCAGGTAATGTTCCAGAAAATTGGACACAGAATTTGTAATCGTATCCCCTCATAAAAACTAAAAAACTCTGCAAAAGTATATATCTAATGTTTCTAGGGAATGGATCTGCAAATCTCAAGCGCTATGAGGACTCAAACGATCTTCCAGGCAGTTAATCAAATTCGATTAGTGACTTCGTTTCACATGATTATGACATTCCCCCAGCCACCATCAACACTCTCAAGGACAGGCGTCTGCATTTGGAAACATTGGAATTGATGTAGCTAATTAGAAAGGAGGCTACCAACTTTGTTCCAGACATTCTCTAAGCGCCTCCCGGGATCTATACATCTGGGAATCTGAAGGAACCTTCTCAATGGAAAATTGGAAGTCGCTGATGCATTGGACTCTAAGCCTGGAATCTCTGAGAATCGTGGACAACGACAAGTTTGACAGTTTGACATGATTTGTGAGGGCAGGACGTATCTCAAGAAACTGCACGTGGAAAGAGTCAAGTGAACGGGTCCGGAATCACAGATTGGGATGAGAAGCATGTCAAACGATGGGATTCAATGAGTTGTTCCAAAAGCGCAGCAGACCTTTCTGTGTGGAGACCGATCACAGTTGTAAGAGCTAATATCAATTATCATTTGGATGGATTTCTCATAAACTTGGAAGATTCTTGGGAGTAAAATTGGGAAAGAGGGGAAACCTCCCTTAGTCTTGGATCCCCCTTAAGCATGATACTTTAGATGAATGCCACTGTTAAAGAGATCCCTGAGCAAAGGGCTGCAGGCGAATTCCCTCATTTTGGCGAAGCATGGAAAATATTTTGTAGAGTTTCAAAAGGGAATCGGTTGCGGTGATTTGAGAAATTTGGAAGTTGACCCTGAAGACCAGGATGAAGGAGAAAGGTGGTGCTCATGAAGAGGATGATAAGGGCATACTGCTGGTGTAGGTGAATTTGAAATATAATCACTCGCCTATCAATTATAATTTTCCTGATTCCTGACAGACCACAGCAACATCTCGAACGTTGCAATTACATAAATTAAAGTGGAAACAAAAATGCATACCATACATTACAATTAATTTACACACAACAAAATGATAAGACACTCGTGACAGATTCTATTTCTTAATAATGGCCTATAATAATCGATCATGAATCAACATTTCAAATATTTTGAGAGAATTTTTATTCCAATTTTTCAAAATTAGATTACATTTTTATTTAGATTCATAATTAATCGGAGAATTGATTTTTAACCTATAAAATTACACATAGTTGAAATAGCTATTTATTTTAAGTTTATATTGATACCGTTAGCAGAAGACGAACCAATTATGTAAGCACCTTCAGGAATATTTCAAGAAAAAACTGAAAAGGTCCATGCCAATCTGTGGATCAGTTCTAAACAGTTTCGCGTATTCCTCCGAAGCGAGTAACTCAGCAGATGAGTTTATAGAATACCACTTGAGCACCTCAGCCACCTTCTTCAAGATCTCCTCCTTCTCCTCTAAATTTTGAACGAGAAGAGACAAGCGAATAGCCGTGTCCACGTTGAACCACTTAGCTGGTTTCGAACAAATCAATGTCTTCATTGCATTTTTTAATGACATCATGCCATACTTGTCGCCAGCTCGGAAGAGTTCCATTGCGATGTCACACTTCTCAGAGGCGGCTTCCAGATCAGAAGTGTAAATGAAGATGAGAAACGCTCGAACTCCAGCTTCGCTCATGTCCGGCATTTCCAAACGATTCGTAGAGGACTCCTTCATTTTGTTCTCGAACATTGCTCGAAACACATCACTACTCACTGAAAAATCAACAGCAAAGCACAGTCACTCAATCTTGCACGACATCGCATCATTATCTCGCTCAATATGGAAGAATATTTCAACGTGTTATGGCTTGGCTTACCCATCAAATGGCATCTGTGGCACCTGACCTCAGCTCCATTCGCCGCCACAATGACCAAATCACTTCCAACCGCCTCATCCAAAAGGCGTTTGTATTTAGTAGTTGGATTCTCTGGTGGCAAGCTTTGCAAATTGACTTTGGCCAAGTCACCCTCATTTAACTTGACAATGAGGGTCATCCGGCATTGAAAAATTTCGCTTCCTTTCATGGTAGCTGCAGGGTGGAGTTTATGTTCGGGAAACTTTATTTGTCTGAAGGCAAGGGAATTATCTGTTTGAACAATACATCAATTCTTTAAGAATTCAGCACTAGTTATTTGGAAATCTTGAGGATTGATCATCTAAACTCCACTAGCCTTTAGAATCCAAGTTAACTTGGGAAGTACAGTTGCAGGAATATTGGATGTCTAGGTCCTTAATGGACAAACGGAAGCTGAGATTTTCCTTTGTAAAGAGATTTGTCAGTACTTCATAAATTGATTGTCCCTTTTCCGGACGACTGGATTCATAAAAGATCATTGTTCCATGAGCAGTCGTGGACTCGGGAACGGTTAGTTCAGCCTTCCATTTGTGACCACTGCAAAACAAAAGTAGAGACAAAGAAGCGAACAATTAGCATGATTTTCGAACAAGATACAAGATACAGCCCAGGTATTTTTAATATACTGTAGTTACGCACAATAGCTTCAAAGAACTATTGTCACTTGATCCGCCTGTTGCCTGGTTCGCTATTATTTTGCAGTATTTCTTCGAGTCTTTACATTGCAGAGTGACGGGTTTGAGAATAACTGAAAATGCTTCCGACTCTCTTTCTACAGAGTCTTCCTCGAAAACGGTATCCTTGAACTTGACGATTTGATCCTTCATTAAGTACAACTCCATATTCCTTCCTTTAAAAAACCTGAAGCTGAAAATTTTGTTGACTAAAAAATTTACTTACGAAAAACTAAAAAATTGACATTTCGTGCGCAATTAAAATTTTCTAGCACTCCACTTTACAAGAGGAATTTTTCCTTTACTTGTAATTTTGTTCGTTATCTACGTTTGCCAACCATTTTTCAATTTCTTAACTTCCTTACTGAAGTGTATCAGAGTTATAGAAAATATTTATTGAAAAATATTATGCACGAGAAGTGTGAAAAGGAAAAGGTATGATTCTAAAATGTTAAAATGAGAATTAAAATGAGCCTTTTTCCCTTCAAGCCATTGCATTCCCTGAAAACATGTCTTAACTTAAGACAGTAAAAAAAAAACTCCTATAGTCACTCCATAAATTGGGAAAGTAGCAAGACAGGGGACAGCCTAACGCGGAATATTTAGGCATCAAAAGTTAGCCTGATGATTAGATATACAACTTAGCGGAGTCGTTAGGCATGCATGACATTAACGCAACTATTATAGAAAAATTCATGTATGAGCTGGCTATTCCAAAATGGCTGGAAATGTGTATCAGAGTGTCACGAATGACGATCTTGGAGGAGTTGAGTAGAGCCAGCTCAAAGCGGCATGGACTATAGGTTGCAATCTGGAAGAGTCATCCATAATATTCCTTTTGGAGCAGTCAAGCACTTTCAATCTGGAGGAGTCCGTTAACTCCATTCTGAAGGAGTCCATCACATTTGAATTAGGGAGGCAATACACTTCAATGCAGGGAGGGACTATTTACCTTCGTCACAAATGGTCACGTGACTCATTGACATGGCTCAATGGAAACGATCCAGAGTTCCTAGAAAAACTTTCTCATAGCATTGCGATATATGTAATCGTGGGGATTTCGGGGTAACTGGAGAAAATGGGAGAAGTCATTGTATAGCCTTTCAAGTGGATAATCTCAAATAAATAATTAATATTTATCGTTTCGCATTGGTTTGCTGATTCAAATCACATCTTACTCATTAGAAAATAGTTATTTTATTTTATTAAGCACCAACAACTAACTTAGCATTTAAATTAAAATTCAATCGCATACATATTTTTTAGAGTAATCCAATCTATAACTATTGCTTACAATTACAAATGGGTATTCAAGTTAATTTCAAGTTGCTTCAATGCATCAAATTTAAAAATATTTAATGAAATCGGCACAAGCTACTAAAGTTCAAGCAAGTCTCATGAAAACGCCTAAGAGCTCCATGGTAACCTCTGGATTTTACGGAACAGGTCTTGGTACTCCTTCGAAGCGAGCAAATCTGCAAACGAGTTTCCTGAAAAAATATAATTCAGTAACACATTGTAAAAAGTACTTCTTTTGTAAACGCGCCTATGCTTCAAATATTCATTTTTATTAAGCTTGTGGCTTCCATAATTATATCCACGAACGAATGTTTGCCCAATTTTTCAATTTCAAATCATTTTAATGCTAGGTAAGATTTTGGTATATCAGTTTGTACTCCCCAAAGTTTTAGAAATGGCAGTCAGCCCGATAAAAACCGGAGCTTGTATTTCCATGTGTTATAAAAAATTCAGTTTGCTTCAAAATATATTTTACTAGAATGGAATCCCCCAAATAAAAAAAGAGTTGACGGAATATACACCACTATTGGCCTTGGTTATTTTGTCACTTTCTGATCATGCATTGCATTCGTGGGACATCTGAAATCATTTGGCTTTACCATTTCATTTAAATTTTGAATTCTGATTAAAAACGTAGATTTACCTGCATCAACTTTTCAATTGGATTCTACGCGGTTCTGGCAATGTCAGTTATACATTTCAATTTGGATGACGTTGTCAAAGGATTTGTAACCCTGAGGAATCCCCGACTGAAATTTATAAGCACACAGTAACGAAATATTTTTGTGCAACTCATAACAGAAATATTTAAATCCCAGGTGTTGAAAGCTCCGTCGTTTCAAAGAATGTCATCAAACGTTTGCGTGAAAAAAGTTTCTTTATTAAGTTGTCACTAAACACAAAATAATGTCTATTGTGCTTTTTACATTTGCAACAACAATTGCTTTCTCTACTTTGTTTATCCCTGGTTTGCATCAAATCAAATTGTCACCACAAAAAAAATTTTGAAGGTAAGTCGCCATATCGTTTCAGTGATTTCGGTTCTGGAAGCCTCACACGCGTACGTTACATGGTCACAAATTTTTTGTGGTGTTGCTGCAAATGCAGGCTAAAAATATTTTCATTTGGCATAAAAAATAGCTTCTGTAGCGTTTTCTAGGCAATTTTCTTATTAATTTAGTTGTCATCGCGAAAGAAAATCTGAAACTTGATATTAAGTTATTCTAAAATTACTCTAATGTCAAATACAGTGAAAAGTCAAATAATGCGATTGGATGGTTCAAATGTTTTTTTACTAGACACTAAAATCATTATATAAAAGTTTCTATAGTTTCAACTTTTCATCATAGTTAACAAAACTTTGAATGTTATGCACATTACACTATTAGTATAATTAAATTGCGTCATTTTTCCAATAACAAATTGGTTCCCATGGCGCAACAATATCAAGCGGCATGACTTGTGAAACTTGTTCATTATTTTACACTCAGCCTTACTTTCCCATGTATGATTCTTCCAAGAACTTAGAACCTTATTACCTCGAACAAATAAATACTTTCCAAGCTGCAGTACAAACGTCCATAACCCCATGGATAAAACATGTCCCATAAATATTGTTGCTACACTAAAAGGATGCAAATATTTCCAGTAACGGATTAGTACACACATACAAAATACAGGAATAATTACGCACACAAAATGCGCTATCAACAGTAATCTGCTATAAGCATTCAAGTGGTTTTCCGCTAGAACCTGTAGTGATCGATATCCAATACATAGGTTTTGGGAAAGTCTAAAAGTATAATTTGTTTTGTATCCACAGTAGTTCAGTCGCAGTTCCTTCGTTAGTATGGCCGTCAAATAAAATAGGTAAGCGATGGTAAGTGTAGTAATGGTGATTATACTGAAAGTGACTACGTAAATGCAATATGCATGATAAACTGTAATTATTAAACCGATTGGGAAATATTTGTAGTGCGTTGTTGGAATTAAAACGCCCAAAAATACGAAACTACGAGGATTATACGCGCAAAGTAAAGAGAAAGTTGTGGCCAGTCCGAGCCAACAAAATCCAACTAGAACCGTAGCTATATCCAAAATAATGTTCAACGGATCCCCTTGCGGATCAAAAGTTTGCATATATTTTACTGTAATATCATAAATTAAAATCAATTAAAATCACTACAATTATGAAAAGTCATTCGCGATAAACATAATTTAATATAATGAGAAATACAGTGTAGGTAGCGAAAAAAGTGAATGCATCCATTGCTAAATCTTCTGGTGCTATCCGACAACCATCGTAAGATGGAAAAGAGGAAAAAACAGCCTAGCATCCCAGAATAGTATAGAGTTGTTATATAAAAGAGTTCAGTACTGCCTTCAATTTTACTTTTAATTACAATCATTGCACCAGCAATACACCATAACGTGGCAAGAAAGAAATTGATATCTGTTAACAATTTATTTTCACTTTTTGTCACGAATTTAATATCCTTGAGATCAAAAAGTAGAGTGTGAGAACCACAGACAATGCAAAGTTTAGTAACTCCTGCAGTTATTCTGTACCAGCGAAAACTAAACATTGTTAGAATCTACTGATTTACAGTTTTTAATACTCAAAATTCAGTGATTCTACAAATCACAATCTAAACTGGAACTGAGACAATTTGAAACAATTTCTAGGATATAATCTAAATCTATAGGAACAGTTGTAAAGTTTCATAAATTGGGTTTTTGATGCAAAACACTAAACATTTTAAAAGTATTTACCAAATTGTGGAAATTTGGGTAATGACTTAATGTTTCTAAAATATCGGTTTTATGTTTTTGTGATAAGTGAATGTAGAGTATCTAGAGGTATTAAACTTATGAATTATTTGATTAAAAATTCCTCAAAATTGCTTAAAGCCAACTTAGCAGCATTAGAATTGCAATTTGTGTTACACAAAAATATTACTGTGAAAGCCATGCTTTTTAAATAATTATTCATGTTGTGATCCGCCATTAGTGGAAACCATAGGAATATTTACAGAGAATTAAGGAAAAAACTGCTTATGAAACTGCTCTCTTTCTAATGAGGAAGAAGGTTTTATTAAATATTTTTCGGATAAATGGTCAACATTTACCGGAGTAGTTAATATTTTAATTTTTCTCGATATTCATGCTAATTAAACATAAAAGCGGCAATCAAATGACAGAAAAGCTAAGAAATTCAAAATTTTATTTCGTGAAATTTAATTTGACATGCATATTTGTTCATTGCTATCAACCGAAGTGTATTTTAAAGAAGGCTGATAATGCCCTCTACCACTAGTTTTGATTATATACAATTGATGCGGATATTAATAGTTATTGTATTTTAATACATTCTCACTAATAGCATATAAAAACACGAAGTTAGGCTAAAAGGCTATAATCACATTTAATTTGCTAAAGCACATTAACTATTATAAAAATTAAGTTTTTACAAACACCACCAAATCTTTCAACTGGATGTTGTTTTACTGTATTACATATTGACTATTGACATATGAAACTTTATGCATGTGCATAAGTATACTTTATGCATCAGCATTATAGTTTCATGATAAAAATATGTGTCTAGTAGAAGTATACACAAGTATATTTTTTTTGATAGCATAAAATATGTGTTCGAAATACCACAGGTATGTAAATACCAATGAGTATGTCTTGCTATAATTTAAAATTGCCAGTAGCAAAACGGCGTTTGCAGGAGGTAAATTAGTAACAAATGTCTGTGGTAGATTTTCGTTACATTTGTAAGAAATTCCATGTCTGCGTTACTATTTAGAAAACTTCCCCAATACCCCAATTAAAATGGCACCAGGCATAAGGTCATATAACAAAGTTGGTCAACAGTTTCTGATAAAGTGTACTATACATGCGTATTGTTATGAGTTTGAGGCAAATATATAACTAGAAAAATTATTAACATTATTTAGGAAACAAATTTTCCCATTTTAAAGAAAATAACTACACAAAAGTTCACTCCACCGAAATGTATGCCTCTCGAAATGTTGAGCATTACTTTTTCAGTTATTAGTCATTGTTAAGAGAACTTTAAAAGTAATGCGCATTACGCTGTTAACATAAAGAAACTGGGTCATTCTTCCTATCACCAGTTTATTCCCATATCTTAATAGTATCAGCCTGCACGACTTACTAAATATTCTCATCTTCAGTGTTTCTCTTCTATTTGCCCATTTGTGCCTTCTCCAAGATCCTAAGATTTTGCTACCACGTACATACAAATACTTTCCCAACTGCAATACAAACGTCCAGAAAATTATTGAAACTGGGAGCCCCATGAACACTGTCGCTATACTAATCCATTTCAAACTACCCCAATAGCGGATCAAGACACACAAGCAAAACACAGGAGCAATTACGCATATATAATGACCAATAAAGAGAAACCCTCCATAGATACACATATTATTTTCCATAAGCACTTGCATGCATCGATACATAACACAAAGATCATTAGATAACCTTAAACAATGCAGTGTTCTATATCCATAGTAGTCCAGACGGAGCTCTTTTGTAAGTATTATGGTAAAATATAATGCAAAAGTGACCAAAAAACTAACCGAAGTCAAAATATTCAGAGTGGTCACATAAATGCAGTATGTGTGATAAACAGTTATTAAAAGTCCGATAGGAAAGTAGGAATAGTAGTTCTCAGGAATCAAAACGCCAAGAAATATAAAAGTACGTGGATTGTATGCACATGCCAAAACAAAGCATGTTGCTACAGCCAACCAAGCCAATGCTAAAGCAGACACAGTTGCTTCAAGTACAATATTTAGGGGGTTTCTCTCTGGGTGAAAGTATGGCATGTATTTTCCTGTAATGCAAGAAGTACCATAATGTATTTTTTCGTTTTTTAAATAAATGCTAAGTATAAGTGGTTTTAATAAAATAATTGTAGTTACGGTGGATGTGGTGAAACAATTGAAGAAATCCATTCATTGATCTGCAAATTTCTTCAGAAAACCATCGCAGTACGGAACACAGAAAGAATGAGGCAAGAAGTCCAATAAAATACACTGTGGTTAAGTAAAACCTCTCGTTGTTATGATATTTCTCTTTAACCACAATTACCAAAGCGGCAACGCACCAAAGTATATCTAAATTGTAATTAAATTTCATGTAGTATTGAATTTTGCGCTTGCATATAAATTTTCTCTTGATTGGGTCAAGCAATAGAATATGGGAACCAAATCTAACGCATTGCTTTGTAAGACATGTTATGATTCGGTACCAGCGATTACTAATCATTTTGTGTGTGTATATAAAATTTGACGAGTTTTTTATTGATACTTCCGTAAGAACAAATATGCTCGCTTGGGAATGAATGGTATGTAAAACAAAGCTTTAATTTCTAAATTATAGTATCATACAACCTCGCTTCCAAAAAGGACTAGAAAGAAAGCTTACGTGGCCACAAATATTATGAGTTACTATCATAGCTTCCTTGCATGCTACGGATACCTAGACAGTTAAAATGTCAACAATTATTAGTCTCCTCAAAATACCAAATTAGCGAATGCCATCAGCGAAAAGTTCAAAAGATTTTAATCAAATAATTCATGTTTTAAAACTCAAAAGTAGGATTTAATTTGATTATTTTTACAAGTCTCTATTTATAATGCCAACTTTGGACAATATGGTATCTTACTGATACCCTCTGTCATGTATAAAATTGTTTTACCAAATAGCTTTTCTCATGTAGATTCTTGATTAGATCTTGAATTCCATGTCTATAGATGAGTGATAGTGAAGTACATAATCTTCTTTTATTACTGAAATCAAACACTCACAATAATACTATGTTCAATTTAGATGAAGTATTTCAACTTGTGTGGGCAAACTATAAAAGAAAGATTTTAAAAGTAATTGAAAATATAAATTAAACAGAACGGGAACTCGTGAAAATATATTATAATGGGCACATAAATGTAGTTCTTACAGACCATGGGATTTCCTAGACAATTATGATCTTCATTTCTGTCAAAATAAAGGATATATGTTGCAAAAAATGGATACGGATTTGACTTAGCAATTTGTCCCCTCACAAAAGTGAAATAGTTGGTTTACCATTTAAGGAATACTTTGAGCTGGTTACTGAAGGGTTTTTACTGACAAGGAGAGGTTATAAATTTGATGACCTCCAAATGGCTTGAAATTTGGCACGAAGAATATATAAGCCATCCTGAATGGCTGTGCAAAATTTCAAATCTCAGCGCTCAATAGTTTTGGAATAATTGGCTAGTCAATTTTGGAAAAATACTGATGGGTCCCGAGTCATGAAAGTTAGACAAAAGTGAATGCAGTGTAATAAAATGCCTTTCCTGCTGTTCTGGTTTACCTAGTTGCTTGAATGTGTACATGGCATGCTGCTTGCGTGTATGCTTACATACAGAAAAATTGAAGTAAGTGCATGCATCCACAGTTGTGAATACAAAAACACATATTTTTGGAAATCAAATGAGCATTTTTCTCAATGAACAATGTCGGACCCAACAGTATGCAATTTTTCTAAAATTGGCAAGCCAATTATTCCAAAACTATTGAGTGTTGAGGTTTGAAATTTTGCACGGCCATTCAGGATGGCATATATATTCTTCGTATCAAATTTCGAGCCATTTGGAGGTCATCAAATTTATACCCTCTCCTTGTGAGATTACGTAAATACATGTTGTTTATGGAATAACTCATTGTCGGTTACTAACCATTGTCAAATTTGAAGCAGGAAGAAATTTGCTGTCAAATTTTCCTAGATTGTATTTAGCTGCGTAGAAACTGAAAGAGTTTACAAGCAATGTTTATTACTAAATGACACTAATCCTGCAAGATTGATTTGAAATAATTATAACAATTTTTTTAAGAGCTATTATATTCAAAATGAACACGAGGATACAAATTGAATTTATGAATATGTAACTTCTAAAGTAAATACCTCGGTTAGAAAGCTTATATCTCGTTTTCTTCTTGAAAACACGATATAAAAACAGGAAGAAATTTTCCTGTTATAAAAAAACAATAAAGGTTTACGTTAAGTACAAGATTCATTTCAGATCATGTACAATCTGATTAGTTGTCATAACCAAATCGTAACATTGAACTCTTATAACAAGCTGCTTATTTTTGTATTGCTCGGAGCTTTTATTTTCTTTTACACGCTGTTCCAGACAAATGGTGCAGAGGTTTATTATACATTCTAGCATCAAATCTCATGCCAACTTAATATTTTTAATTTATATGATTGCATAACAACACCTAAGCTTATATGTAAGTTTCAGGAGTTGATTATAGAAGCGCTTTATTGTCATGGTACTTTATGCTTTCTTTTAAGTCTTATGTATCATTTTATTAATTTTTATGCAAATCCTGTCTTAACATATTTGCTTTTTCTGAGGTTACTGATATAACTATGATGTAGAACATACGTGGACTAACTATTTCTACTAGAGCCTGATTACACCCAACCGTATCTAGAGGGGATATTTATATTTGATTTATCCAAATCTGTATATATACACGATACGCACAGCATAACGATGAATATGAATGAACCATAATCGATGCGATAGTAAGTAAATAACGTCATTGTAAAGACTGACAGGCTCTAACTAGTGTAAGGTGCATCTCTAGATTTTAGGCAAAATCTTTCCAAAACTCAGTGGTGAAACTTCTCATATATACAAGATGGGGATCCGAACTTTAGAAAATAAGACAATACAAGAATTAGCAAGAGAAAAAATGTCTGAATGAATATAGGCATACAGGTGGTGTGATCTCATTAAATAGCTACTTAAAAAATCCGAGATCAAATTATAATAAAAGGCTGGTATGTAAGTACATAATAATATCAAGATAATTACTTACTGCCGAGTTGCTTGTACAATTTAGGATAAAAGTAAAAAGCATTGCATACATAACACTGGAGATTCCCTTACACCTACGTATTGTAATGTCTGTGCAATACGTAGCTTGTTTTATAAGTAATGCCCAGATTTTGATTTTATTTTAAGTTTTCTACTCTATGCTTAATGAAAGTGAGAATGACGCATTAGGTCACAATTTTCATGACTATTCCAGAGTTTTGAGCTCCTGAGACTTCAATATTATGATTCAACTACTATCTGAATCACTTGGAAAAAATATTATAAGTTTTCCGAGGTAAATTTCCTCGTTTACGATGGCATTTGTACCAAGAATTTTGCCATAGAAGAAATGACAATTAGATGGCAAAAAATCCTTTACCGAGGTACAATTTTTATTTTCGATGGCAGATAATCCTCTTCCTTTTAAAGAAAATGTAGTCGAATAACGTTGTTCCCTTAGGTTTAACTTACGTACATAAATGTATAACATTCGTTCTTTCCGTTCGATATAATAAGTTAAAATCCATTTCATTACAAGCTATCGCCGAAAAAGCTTTCTTCATGTTAAGGCTGGACAAAGACCGCTTTAAAGCTTCTCTTGACAAAAAAGATTTGCAAAACTTGTTGTTCTTTTCCACTAATGAGCAAACGCTTGTCATAATCATGTTTTATCGATCGATTCCACATTTATGAATACATATTTAATAACCTTCTTTGCTTTTTAAGGCAATCAATTTCCTGTTTAATTTAGTTTCTTAAAAATAACACTCAAACATTCCTCATCAGACATATATTTTCCCAATTCAAACGGTGTGTTTCAGTTCCATGATATCCTTGTTGCATCAGTTATACTTTCGATAGCATAAAATGTGTAGTATCTCGACTTAGAAATGTGACATTTGACATTCATAAAAAACCTTTATTAGATTTTTTCTCGCAAATTATACATAGTTTCTTTGGGAAGTTGGAAATTGGCAATTGAAAGGATTTCCGGACGCATTGGGAGCCGGATTGTAGTTGTTCACGATAAAATGGCTTTAGAACTTACTCAAATTCTTTTGATTTTTTACGTGTTGACACATGTTGCGCCAGAAATTGACTCAGAATTCCCCAGTATCAAAAAGTCTGTTTATAATGCTAATAGTATATCCAAACTGATAAACTCAACCTGTCATGTTCACATATTTACAAGGAATGTCCTTCTATACTTTGCTAAAACCGAAAAGCCTATTCCGGGAAACGACTATATTACTTATACACTACGCAATATTCGTTTAGATTTTTTCAATATATCTACTGAAGTAAACTATGAAAACATAACAAAGGTCCATTACGCTGACAAAGAAATTGTTGTAGATAGTTGGTACCACTTCAGCCAATTTCATTTGGCTTCATCACGAATCAAAGAATCCGAGTTGGATCCTCCACTGAAATTCAACTTAGTTAAAGCACGAAGCCCAAGTTGTATCTTATTTCTCCTTTTATTTGACAAAGAAAAAGAGGAATTACCATTAGGAGCATTCAATCGCACGACATGGTTCCCCTATCATACCGGAATTCAGGAAATTTTGAGCCACTACTACTATCACCAATCTGACGTGAGTTTTGAGCCATCTAATTATTTCCTAATTCATGGTATTCTAGACGACAGCAGTGGCAGAAAAGGGGACATTTTAAATCGTGATGTTGCAAGGGTCCGACAGGATCTTCATTCAAACCTAAATTTTGACAATAGCGTATGGATTCTAACATTAAAAATCCAAAAATTCCCTCTTGACTATGAAATTCCCCTTACAAACAGCACACCAATAACATTTTATTGCTACTTATGCGTCATAGACAAGTTCAGTGGAAAATTCAAAACTGCATACAGTTTTTATGAAAATATTGGAGTGTACTTTGACATGA
This sequence comes from Willowsia nigromaculata, assembly GCA_034700605.1. Classification (NCBI taxonomy): domain Eukaryota; kingdom Metazoa; phylum Arthropoda; class Collembola; order Entomobryomorpha; family Entomobryidae; genus Willowsia; species Willowsia nigromaculata. The sequence goes on from JAQIXX010003002.1 coordinate 14,401, forward strand.
CTCTTGAGCATGTCAAGTTAGACACCATAACAAAGTTCAGTTCTCTTTTTTTGTGGGGATTAGAAAAAAATCAATACCTGAGTAGTGTCGATCTAAATGACTATAAAGAGCTCAAAAATATTTTCATTTTGCCTCAAACCAACAAACTGTTTTTCCGATTTGCAGTCATGCAAATGTTATTGGAATCAGTAAATGGTTCAATATTTCCTTGCCTTGAAATCAGTGATTGGGATAACGTTCCAGCTAACGCGTTAGATTACTTATCTTGTGGGAGCATGTATCTCGATGTTTATCCGAAAATTTACCCTGACAAACGACAACTGAATCAAGGTGATGCTTCACAGAGTTTGACTACAGAGTTGAAACTGCGTTGGCTACATACACCGATTAGAAAATCTGGCTATAATTTTCTCACATGTTACACAAATTATGAATACCTATCTTGGCGCTATTATTTACAGCCGTTTGAGATGGAACTGTGGATTACTATAATTAGTTACTTGCCTGTATTTGCTATAATAATTCATGTTACTTTGATACTTCGTAAACAAAACAAGAGTGATTTCAACGCATACTTTTTTGCATACTCGATTCTTGTAGAATTTGCGTACTCGGTGCCAGACTATATCTTCAATGTGAAAACAATGCGAGTGATAATTGGACTTACAAGTTTAACGTCGACTATATTTACAAATGCATATAAAGGCATAGCAATTACTGGGGTTACTGCACCAGCTGAAAAGTCAAGTCTTGAGTGGTTTTACGATTTAATTGATAGTGAACAAGTTGTTGGTGTCATTGAACCCAAAAGAGTTCTTTTCAAAATTCTTACACCGCTTGAGCCACACATATTAGACGAGTGGCAGAATTCGTTTGATACCGAGTTTGGGTTTAGTGGCAAGGATGTATACGGAAATCCAATTGTTAGTGGTTTTAATGAAATTCCATTTATGGAAGATGCAATGGTGGAACAAAAACATCTATATTGGAAGCACGTGACCGTTGTTAAGCAAAATAACTCTGACAAATATGTACCTTTTATAAATCCAAACATAAAAAAATACTTTGGTTTAATTAATACTCTTTCACAAATGTTTGCTGATAAAAAAGACATATATGTGGCTCCATATCCTGATCCGAATCCTGAGTACTCAACAAATTATGATGTTGCAATAGAACGAGAAGTTACAAACTGTACAAAGACAATGGTCTATGTGGCTAGGGAAGAGAAGCTAAATCAGGAATACGAGTATTTGAGTCATCATTACCATTACAAGACATTTTTCAAAGGAAATTCTACGATACTGGATGATATGATTGTGTGGGAGTTTGACAATCCTAGAGGCTCCAAAGTCCCGTATATATTTAAGAAATTTATAGAGAATGGGATCTATGAGAAATTAGAGTGGTATTATAAAAAGCAAGAAGAACTTGGCAAAAGACTGAATTATACAAGAACAAAGGTAGAATTTGCATATGAGCCTGTGAAAGCACTCGACTTATATTCTAATTTAGTTACAATATTTTACTTGTTTTTTATGGGAATTGGTTTGTCGCTATCTGTATATGTAGCTGAAATGACAAAAATTGTAAAACGGTTAGTATGTAAGCTGGTACAGCGGAAACGTAATAAGGTCCAAGTATTTGATTTTGTTCGTTAAGTAAATACAATATTTTACTTGTTTTTTATAGAAAAGGGCTTCTCAGCAGTCGCATATACGGCTGAAATGGCGATCAAAGTGAAGCTGTAAATGAATAAGGTAGTTACTTGTAAGGTTCATTCATTTCGTTACGTTAATTGAATGAATGAGTGCACAATAGTTTATCTTGGGAAAAGTAACTGTGCTACCAAATATCTTCAAACGTATCATTGAAAAAGATGCTAAATGCAAAATACTAATAAAAAAATTATGAAATAAGTTTTTTAAAGATGTAGCTTTGAAAACAAATTTGTGCATCTATTCGATTAATACAGATGTGTAAGTCTTATGTATGTATTTAGGGGTTTTTTGCTGTGAAAACCACTTAATTGGGAATATTGCAGTTTCCCGCTTCAGTATGTATAATCCGTAGACCTATCTCACAAGGTAGAGCAATCCGTGAGGAGATTGTAATAAACCTTACACTGTTAAGGATGCAAGTTGCAAGTAACGCACCCTTAACTAGTCGTAAGTATAGAATGTAGCCCGCCTTCATCGTGGTGGGAGACTATCCATCCTAAAATCATCTCCAAAACAGAATTTGAGACCTTGTTACTTTACTCGAGGTACCATGGGTAAGGAAAAACGGACAGTCAGAGAAATTCAAGCTTAATTAATGTACAGTTAACTCTAACTCTATACAATTATAGGTCCCAAAATTATATGGCATGAGGAATGAATGCGTTGTTAAAAATAAATTGTAACTTTTGAGAAGAAAGTACATTGCAATGTGCTTGATTTAAGCCAAGTTTAAAGAATTCAAATCCATGAACGTCACTTGTGCAGAATGCTGACGCAAAATTTTGTTTGATATGCATATTAATAAAACATATAGATCATAACGTTACAAAATCTTATGCTCAGTCGAACCAAAACTTAAGGAAAGAAAAGGCTGTTTGAAGCGAACATAATTGCAACAAATTAAGCTCGCAAATATAACTTCTATCTGCTTAGTATAAGTTTTTATGTACCTTTTAGCTTATAATATTATTCTTTGCATACAAATTTCCATCGAGCTACTACATTTTGTGGGATATCATTCATTGGTTTAAGCATCGGTTTGGTTTATACACATAACCAGCAAACACTTCTTAGGGTTTCTAAACGTTTTGAGTTCATTCTGTTTTCAAAAGTTCTCATTAGCTAAACCAAATATCTGTGTGTCAAGGTTAAGTTTCACAGCAATCGACGACTCTCGTAAATGTTTACATGAAAATGGGAGCTCCAAATATGCAGATCTCAAAATAGACAGCAAAGTTGAGAATTTTCTGATCATGAAAAATCATCATCGATAACTTAATAGCAATTCAAAGATAATGAATTGACCTTGGGTACAAACTGTGACCAATTATGTTCATCAAGAATTTAGCTGCATCCGACTTGTTCGTTATTCTGAGTCTGGCATAATATGAAAGAGTATGAAGAGAAAATTGTACAACTAGACTCAAAAACTTAAGCTGTTATTTCTCAAAGAAAACCACATATGGGCTTTATTAAATGATGTTCCAATTGTGCTTGTGAAAAGTTTTATATTTTTCCAATTGAGAAAAGTTCAACCATCAGTTTTATACTCTAAGGTGGACCGCTTTCTATTGAAAAATCTTCTCCATATATTTCTACCTTTCCCTCTTTCTTTCTCTCTTTCATTGAAACTTTTAGCATGTATTCTCGAATGGATGGTATACCAAGATGTAACTTAAGTCCAACTTATTTCTGTCAGAGTTTCTGCGTTCCCCTGTCACCGTTTCACTTGACAGGTGGGTTTATAGTGTGGTCGTCATTAAACTATATTTAGCTCGTACTTTGCGGTTCCCAGAGTCCCAAGTTAATGAACATTTTTATTTTATACTATAGGTTCAATTCAATGCTATATAATTGAGCTTTTAAGTGACTACGATTTCTTTCAGAACAGCAAGGTCTTTTCAAAATCTAATGCATTTGGATGATTGCTCTACTTCTGGCTCGGTGAATACGTACCGTAAATTCGGTTTTAGACGCCCTCCCCCAACTACTGGCATCCCGAAAATAGACGCCGTCCCCAATTACTGGCCTCCCCCAAATACACGCCCCGTCATAAATTATATTTCTTAACTACCGCATGTATAAAAGTGCATAGCTGCCTGTGTATTCGGTCGCGTTTGTGGAAATATTATTTTATGTCCACTGATAGATCTATAGTAAGTAAATGTACGGTATAAACGTATATTTTAGTGGGAAATGCTTGCATGTATAACGATAAAGAAAACCCCAAAATTCACTGAAGTACTTTAGAATCCCCCCTCAATTACTCGCCTTGCCCAAACAGACGCCCCGGCGTCTGCGAACTCAAAAATCGACGATTGTCTTAGAAGCCCCGACGTTCAAATGCGAATATACGGTATTTTTAATAAGAGGACTAGAATTTGGAGAAAAAAAACCAAATGGACAATTTTTGCAACAAAATGAAAATAAGCTGTTATGTATAACGTTTTCATTACTTTCTGGGAAAATATATTATGCAATACTTATAGGTATACTTACTCAACTTTTTTGGAATGAAATTGAATGGCGTAAATTTGAGTGAAGATTTCAGTAAAAAAAGCTAACTTTAACGCTTTGTCTGTAGTTTTACTTTCTCTCTCTTCCAGTTCATTATTCTACATAATTAATTTGATAGTGAAGATTTTAACAGTTGACAGATGTCTTGCTCTGATCTGCCACTTGCATAATTTTGATCGCAATTTATAACTATATATCCAGTTGATAGGAAAATTTAAAGCCAAAATATATGCAATACAAAAATATTTAGGGGTAATTTGAATAAAAACAGCCTTAAATAAAAGATACCGTTATCAAAAACGAGTGTTCTTAATTTGACCTTTAGAAACTTGTGAACAAAAAGAAGCAAACAAAATATTTTTAGAACTTAAGTGTTTGTGCATTAATCAGTAGGTTGTCTAAATTGCCCAAAGAGAATTCAAACTGAAGGCTACAAAACATTCTGGCCTTTCAACACGTAATAGTTATCCAGGTGGAAGAAAAGCATAATACATAATTAATTATACAATAAACCAAATGACAAAGTCATGGGTTGGGTAAGAAGCTCAGAAGTTGAATGTCTTTTCTGAAAATTAGAGAAAAACAAATTTAAAATGATAAAACAGCTTTACCATGCATATATGTTACTGGAGTACATTACTTTTACTAAAAAGCACTTAACGTATTCAAGCCTCTGTATTACGTTGCAGTTTTCAATTTCCTTGAATCGCTTATGTCATTTAAATGCTTCAAATTGGGTCTTCTTATCTTTACGCTAATTCTATGCGAGACTTAAATAAAAATGGTATACATGATTTTGTACTTTCTGAAACATATTGTACGTGTTTTATATTCGTCAAAAATTGAAGTCGGAAGTGTATACTTGGGGCAACGAACTCAACTAAATTGAATTTATGTTTCTTGAAACAATGTTTACTTTAATGTAGAATGTCGGCACAAAGTAAGTGTCTTCGAAATATTTTGCTAATATATACTTCGACATGAATGAATTTCCCAAGAAAATCTTTTTTACTGTTCACATAGGTAACTAGTATTGAATTGAATCCATATGTGAACATATGCACAAAGAACTTGATGAATTCATTTCGTTGATGAACATTTGATGAAAAACGTCAGTTTGCCGATGATGAGAAAGTCTAAATTATGTGAAAATGAATCCAAAAATAAATAACCAATTTGATGGAGCTGCAAATGCATATTCTGCTTCAAAGTGTGAGTGTGGGTGTTTTGTAATTTTAAAAAAATGATCACATATTCAGCAAAACTTGAGCCTCTTGAAAAGGGCTTTTGTGGTGTGTATAAAAGTACATCCGAGAAAGGGTAAATTCGTCATAAAATTTATAATCGAAAAGTTTTTATTCTAGGAAGGTAAGATGAATGCTTGTGTCTTGATTACAATATTTGCAAGGAAATCCAGTCAAGCAGATTAGTTTTTGTGCGGCGGAAACATTTGGAATAGGAAGCCTCCAAGTATATTTATAGCTTAAAATTTTGCTTGTTTCTTTTTGTGTCAGTTACTTCGTAGAGTTTTATTGTTCTTTATTGGTTAGCATGATCAAAAATTTTCGAGTTTGGTCATATTTTTGTTATTTCAATTTTTATCAGTACCAACTAATTGTGAAACAGTTTTCACTTAAAACCTGCTCAAGTTATTTATTTTGCCGATCCATTGCATGCGATGTATGATGTGCCATGAGCTTGTGTATGTGAAAGACATTTTGAGTACTGATGATTTCTCACATCTCAAATTTTAAAATATCAAAACGGTTTTAACAATGCATCCAGCTTGCTCTGTTCTAGTTTTAATAATAACTTTTGTTTATTGATGCATTTATTAACGTTTACACATTTTCAGATAGATAATATGCAATTATGATGTTTGTGAAATGTGAAATGAAATCTGTTTACCATAAAATAAAAATTTTCCCGGTTTACTTGTAAATAAGAATGATTCTTCTTATCTTACATAATCTCATGTAATCATGGTTTTAAATCTACGTATATAAGTAAGTATGTTTGCTTATGGGTAAATGATAAATTTCCGGTGTTTGTTTGACATCAAACACATTAGTCCATTTATGAAAGTTAGCAAAAGTTTTCTAACTTATATAACCTGCAAAAAGCACCACATAGATATTTACCATCACTCACACTTTTTTTGTAGGGGAAGCCCGAACAAACTTTAGTTTCAACACGATTTTATGAAAATTCCCGTTTGCATAATCCCACAACAGCATAAAAATATTCATGCATAAAATGACTTGCTTGATAAAGCTTGTGCTCTTTGTTTTACAAATACTTCCTGATTTCCTTCAAGCTTCACTTGTTTTGAACTAAACTGTCTTTGATGTTATTATGCTTATCTAAACATGGAATACGAATAGAACTTTAAAATCCACTTAAATATTTATTCAAAAAAGGAACTTTGTCAGTAATAGATTTTTCACATATAATGGTATGGTCTTACACTTTTATTTCATGTAGGCTTCGTGCTCTAATATTTTAAAATATTCAACAATAGTAAACTATTAAAGTGTTTTTTACATTAATAACCGAGGAAGAAACACTGTATGATATGTTGATTCAAACATTTACTGATGATAATGAAGAACTTGTTGGACTAGTCACAATAATTACTAAGGTTTCTGGAGTTCCACCAAACATACTTTTCATAAAAAATGATTTCCTGGCTTTCACACTTGTGGAATTTTGAAGCTCATCTTTGTCACCACTTCCAGCACTGCTTTTGGATCGACTGCGTTTATCCGCAATTTGTGTGTCCGTGTAAGTGTACGTTGCCCCTGATCCAGTTGTCATGTACCCATTTGTGATTGTTTGCTGGCCCATAGAACACCTAACAGTTATATTACGCCCTTTCTTATTCACAAAGGGTATCCATAGAGGTAACAAAGATTTAAACATTTCCCTAAACTTTCTATT
>JAQIXX010003003.1:0-21571 GCA_034700605.1 Willowsia nigromaculata
CCCACGCCCACTACCCCACCGGTACCAAAAGCTACTCCGAAATTGACTCCAATCAGTGAGACGCCTCAGGTCAAGGTAGGTACACCCAGACACAAGAAGATGACGAGAAAAGGAAGAAAAAGAGAGAAAGAGAATCCTTCCGCAGGTGTGCTCCTACTGCTAGCCTTACCGCTCCTATGACAAACATTCAGACAATGTGTGGTTGCAAAACGCTCAAGCTAAAATAAAAGCAGGTATACAATTCTAAGAAACCGAAACTTTTTCTTTCTCTACGGACTCTTGTCCCTTCTCACCGATGATGTGAATGTACTCTCGGTTTATTATTACTCCATGGTGGTTAAAAGTGCACACATGTTGGTTAATATATCACAGATTTTTACACTTCTACTTTATTCCTCTCTTTCTCTCTCTTCTCCTCCTCGTCTGTCTTCCATGTGCACTTGCTACTAGTAGTCTGTAGATAGCGACAGAATAAAAAATTGTAATTGTTTCAACTTTGCTTTGCTCTTTGTGTGCTGCTCTCTACACAATCTAAAGAATAATTGTAATAATGCCAATAATAATTGTAATTGTGCTTCTTTCTTCTCTCCTTCTGTCTTTCACGAAAAAAAAAGTAACAACGGAAACTTGTGCCTCTTATTTTGATCTTACTGCTTTACACATAACATTACGTAACACTTAAAACTAAATTGTATATATCAACCCTTATTACTTTAAAAACACATTCAAAACGTGTGTGTACTGTGTAGAACAGAACACAATGTTTTTGTTTGTTGCTTTGGAGATGTGCCAGGGGTGATGGTTGGCGGTAGGAAAAATAACACTAAACACTAAACTAAAATTGCTTGCATAACGGTTTCACTGTATGTTACAGTGTCTCATCAAAGAGACAAAAAATGAATGCGATTTTTGCTGAACTTCTTTTTCTGCTTTTGTATGCTGGCGTTTCAGTTGTTGCTGATGATGATCATGATGTAACATGTGGAACAATTCAATAGCACGGAATGCACTCAATTGACAGCAAAAAAAAAAAAGTGTTTCGCATTTTCTTTTACTTTACTCTACTTATTCTCCTATTTTTTCCTGTATCAGTTTCCCTATTGTAAAAATTCTACATACTTATGCTTAAAACTTGAAATGTGGAATGTGCTAGATTTTTCTAATAGATTAAGGAAGAGCATGTAAAAGAAACCAAGTAGTTGTTTCTCTGCCACTCCTACTCAATCAGTTTCTCGATTTGAAACAACCGAAAACGGAATTATTGGCGGATTACTAGAATGCTTTGTGAGTTTTGCTTTCTTCTCCTCAAATTCATGATCATTCACTCCGTGAGGAGGAAAAAAAGCAGTGCTCACTAATGAATTCATCGTCAAGCTTCAAAGAATTTCTACAAAATGAGGACTTCACCTGCGCTCTCTCAGAGCAATTGTGGCATTGTACTAAAAATACGATCATACTCAGAGTGAGGAGCATGGCTGCACGCAAGAGAAACATAATAATAAACGAAGGAAAGTAGTGACAATGAAAAATCACTTTTTGTGTCTCGTCAACAAGCATCGATAAGGTCGTCATCATACAGTTACATAAATGCGTGTATACCTTGCATAATGATAGAGATTCTTAAAGGTTTATGGGGTCGAGAGTAAAGGCTCGCCAACGTGAAGTGAAGAGAAAAATATACTTATTATATAAGTGGTACTAATAATGACTCGATTTTTTTGAAGACGTCGCAGACGACAGCTAAAATGTACTAAGCGAAGCCAACATAACACGAGTAAAAGTTGTAGTTTGCTTGTTTCACTTGAGACAAGAAACAAATTTTGAGATTTGTATGGATGCTGTTGTAGTTTGTCGTAGACGAACTAGACAAGTTAAGAGAGAGATAAGAAGAGATGTATAGAGAAGCAGCCTTAACAGATAAAAAAGAGTACGTGATGTGTAGCAATAGTAAATGTCTCTGGTAATTGTAAGCAGGTGAGTGAGTTGCTGGGTGCAATTTAACAAAATGAAGAAAGAAACAAGATGCTTTTCTTCTCACTTGACATAACATGCTAGCATGTTCCGGCTGCCGGGAATGTCGGACAAACTTTGTAACTCAATATTACACTCGCTAGATAACATAAAATTATTTTATAATAACTGCATAAGCATAAGACTAGTGGAATTGAGTAGCTAAGCATTATTAGTATAAATTTTGCAGTCAGACAAAGCAATAATAGTCAGAGCTGCAAAGTACAATTGGTGACTAGACTTTGGAATGATTATTGATCGTGCTAGGAAATCAATACTCAACTTTTACCTCAGCAATCATGTAGTCTTGTCATTTGCACAAAACTAATAGCAAGTAGTATCACAGACAATTAGGGACAATTTTCAAAGAAAATCCAGCAACGGATTTACAATTTACTTCAGTATTGCTACTGAAGTAAAAATGAGTAAAAGTTAGAAATAATGAAAAATATACACACTACTAGTTTGTTGGTATAAAGAAAGTTGTTCTCATTTAAAGATACTGCTTGAAATGAGAACAGAGTACACAAACATACGCTTATTAATAACGGTGTGGTAATAATTTACTTTTTACACTCCTAAAGTGACTGTCATGGTCTTATAATTCTGCACGACCGTGCTGTCTCTTTGTGAAAAAAATATGTTGAGCGACACTACTCTGCTGTGGGAATACTTGTTAAACTTTTTGATTAAGTCATAAAATTGAATACTAAGAATCCTTCAAATTTACGTACTTACGTGCCAGAGACAAACATTTTAGTTTGTTCCCTCTTTCACTACTTTTTTTACGACGTGCACCACTACGTACATTAATTGCCTCTTTTCATATTTATTTCAAACGCCGGAATAGGGTCTCTCGTTTTTTCATTATCAGGCTTACATTTAATATTCCAAAGAGTACATAACGAACAAATTAACCTAAAAAACCATACCTATAACCCATGTGGTTAGGGTATAAGTTAAAGCATCGATCGCCATGTGCCATTTTCCAATATTGAAAGTACACGCGTGAAAAACCAAAAAAAATAATTTTTAAAATTTTTTTCTATGTTGGTGTATATTTCCTATCGTGATTTTTTCATGTTTTGATTCATTTTTATGGAGCAATTTTAATGGTAACACGTTCCATTTTTATCCTTTCCAACTTTTGCAAGATTATAATTACTTTCTATGGCACTACTTGTGTGAGGCCTCTGAAATAAAAGATGGCTAATCAGAAAAAACATCGTGGTGTATCGCTAACACTTCTCATACGTATTATACTACAAATTTCTTAGCAATTTCATGATTGCTGTTAATATTTCTTCTACGTTCATCATCGTCATTACTAGTTACTATGGTAGCATTAATTACAGAGTACATAGGTAGGTTTTTAAATCATAATCTTCTCCGTTCCCTGCATCGAAAACGCGTGTAACATGAAGTTTCTGTATTTTAGAAAAAAAATATTTGTCTCGACTGTGATTTTATTTTTGTACAATATACGACATCATCAAGGCTACTGGGTAAATTTGTAAAGGATACATAGTACACACTCTTTTGTTTATTTTGGCCGGTGTCCACCTGTGCCGGAAGCATTTAGCTTTCTGGCGCATATACTCTCTTCTTCTTCTCTTTATTTTCCGTAAATTGCACAGTACAAAAGTATACTAGTAAGCAGTATTACACAAGTCATTATTTTTCTTCACTCAGAGAATCTGGATGATGCTTTCTCGACAGCATAAACCTATATCATGAATCCATCAAATCATCATCTACAACTAAACCGAGCTGATTGTTTTCTTTCAGTTCAATTTAGATCCCCTCCTTTTTTACTTGTGCATCCCTCCTCCTCTGTACATTTTACAATCTTAAAAGTTTTGCTTAGAGAAAAAAGTTGGTAAACTGGTGCAGCACTAAATGTAATGTTCGTTCGTTCCACTACTGTTTCATTAAAACAAGGTCGCTTCAGAATATTAAGACAAGTTTTCATTCGATATTTTTATGTGTGCAACGTAAAGGGAAACTAGAGATAAAAAAAATATACCTCATCAGACCGCTTCGTTGAAGATCCTACAAAATAGATAAAGTATCATTGAGTAGGAACAGAAATACAAAAATGGTTTTATAGCAGTCGTCAAAATCAACAAGCTCATCGTCAATTTGATTGATAACCACCACCAGTCATCATTGACTAATTGACAGAAATACAGAGCGGGAGTGAGATGTAGAATAGGGAAAAAAAGAAGGCGATATGAACGCGTGGGAGTGCAAATTCTGAAGTACTAGTCAAATGACAAATTCCCAATGGATGGAAACATTATCTCATACTTTTTCTCCAAGTCAACATGCTTTTATGATATACCAATAAACTCGTTTGAAATGATGATCATATGACGATGATCATGATGAACCTTTCACAAACAATTTTTTTGCAGTCAACATGTCATTTTTGCATGAAAAAATTGTACACTCTGTATCCGGTTTTACGATGACGCCACAACAAGCACTTTTACTCTAATTCAGCAAACTCGTTTATTTTCATTTTGCCAAAAATACATTTTTTTCTGCATTGAAAACCGATATTGGTAGTCTGTATATCGCACTGACATGATGATTATGCCATTCGCATGCATCCCTCAAAAATATGCAAATATAAACGATACTTTTAAATTTACTTTTTTAAATACAAATCGCGATATGTGTTCATGATTTTTACTACGTTTTTTTGATACACTTGATATCTTTTGTAGGTGTTTTTCGAACTACTTGGTTTCTTGTCACTCAAAAATTGGATTTGGCCTCAAAATGCAAAACATTCATTAGGAAACTTTTTCCTCAACATTCATGATCATGCGTTTCGTTCCTCCTAAAATATCTAATATTTCTTGTCAAGAGATATAATAGCAGTCATATTAACATATTACGCTTTTAGTTTATGAACTTTGCTTAATATGTGTGTTCGCTTGGGTCAGTCAAAAGTTTGCCAAATATTCGACAACTTGGAAGGGGTCGGAGATGAACTGCTGTGTAATAGGTAATCATTTGCCATCTACTTTACTTATTTTTTGGTGGTCAAAGTTGTGTGCCCGACTTCAATAAGCCTTACAAGAAGAGTGACATGTGTTTTTGTTAAGATATGTTATTATGCTGAAAATTTTATGTCGCATTTTGTAAAGTCTGCTTTATTTTACTAACAATCTATGATTAGAGATTTTTTGACAATAAGTCACTATGCATTACTGCATTTTGCGACTTTACTGCATGCAAAGTTTCAAGACAAGAAAATTTATTCACAGGTTGTCGCGGATGCTCGTTTTGTAAAATTGCAAATATACGCATGTGTACTTATTGCATTACTATGACTATATATTAGTTAATATTGTAAAGTGACCTTCAAGAAACGGATCACCGGTTTATGAAAAATGCAACAGAAGCTAAAGATGAATGTAGTTTGTGCATATTTTCGAATTTATATATTAAGTCAAAATCACATGAACAATAATTATAAACCAATCAAGTAACATCACAACACAAAACATTATATAATATATGCAAATTTACATTAAAGTTGCTAACAAGCACGTGATGCTGAATTACAGTTTTACAACAAAAACCACATAAACAACAATGATATCCACAAAACTACATAATATTATATTCTTTGCACGTTTACACCTACCAAAAACCACAACATCATAAACATATATATATTTTATTGGCTTGTACCGAGAAATTCGTAAACTAAATTCGTCTGAAATCTATCATTAACAAGATTTTGGCATGTCACACGTGTACTAAAAATATGGATCATTATCTGTGACAAAATTGAAAAAAAAAAACCAAAGGCCGGACAAAAACCGGATACATTTTGAAGCAATAATATAATTTTGTTTCTCAAGCAGCATGCATCTTTAGGTGATGGATGGTTTCTAATTTATTGTCTTTTTGTACATTTTCAATGACTCGATGACGATAGGCGGCTCCTGGTGCGCCGAAAGTGGTGGAACCACCCAAATTGGAAGTGTCCAAGGAGAAATCTCCTGTGCCCAGTCGCAAGGGATCCTTGGCGCCCGGAAGTGGTCCATCCTCACGAAGAGGCTCACTCATTCCACCAGAACAGGAGGGTAGACGACCCTCCCTCATCATTACTGATGAGGTACACCCATTATTCCACCACAGTTTACTCCGTAACAAAGACTATAAATCTTTTTTATTTATCTACTTTTCTCAATTCATTATTTCAATCGTCAAAATATTTCTATTAAGTGGTCTTATTTAATCATTTGTTATCATCATTAGCATTACTATTTGTTTGTTTTGTCCTTTAAAATCATATTGGCCAACATCGCGTCCATAGAGAAAGCTTTCTTCTTATCAGAGCATCTAGAAAAGTCTGACAATTTTCTTTTGAAATCTTTTTTTTTTTGTAAAAGAAAGTCGAACAATTGTAGCTTAGATTATTTTATATAACTGAATTATTTATTCAACAACATTTCAGAATATCAGAGTTATGTTTTTTGTATTCGATGACAAACCAAAATGTTCCTTGATTCCTTTATCTTCCTCCTTCACTTCCTTGTGACATTTCTTCAGCAAGTGAAGTGAACAAAAAAATGAATATCCGCGTGAAAATTGAAATATCACAATCACGATTTGCGATGTTTGCAACGACGAAAATGAAGAGATGCCAGAGGTTTACCAAATATAGACGCTCATTTACTACGACCGTATTTTCCTTCAATTTCAACTTTATAAAACTGCGCGTCATTTTTACAGGTGTCAGGTTTCATTCAACTTAATATTTAAGTATCTAAGACAAACCGTTCAAGTTAATTTTTTCGACAAAATAAATTACCCAACTTTGGTTTTTAATAACCTTAGAAATCGTAGTTCTCTCACGCACTCGTCAAGTTTTCTGATACTGAAAACTGAACTCAATCTAGTCTAGAATAAAGTATTCTAGATTTCTTTTTACAAATTTAAACCATTTTTAGTACAAACTTTTTCAAATGTAGGCTAGACTCCTTGTAGCGTAGTTCCACTTCATTTATCCTCAACTTTATTAAACGAAATAGTATCCCCCGTACATTTTTATCAGTAGATATTTTAATAAATGATCTTAATATTGATGAAAATATTTTTGCCATAGTTCACGTATGAATATACTGTGATTATTATTAGGAGCATAGGAAGCTTCGGCCCGGAGAAGTTTTGGAAGAGAAAAAGGTGAGATTATAAGACTCCACACACCAAACTCTATATTTTTCATCGAATCATTTCAAATCAAATCAGAAGTTTGAAATATTTTTGACATAATTTTTACGACTAGAATCAGCTCGCTAACACTGATCACTGATAAAATTAATAACTTAGATTTATTCCGCAAAAATATTGCACCAAACAAAAAGATGAAGTGACCGCTGATGTTTTTGTCGTTTTTATTACTTTTTCAATAGAGAGCGGTCCTAATTTTCTAACATTTTTTCACTCTATATGCACGCCAATTTAACAGACATGCTAATCACAAAAATACTTCAGCGTATGCAAGTGCACCAGGCACGGACTGAATTTTTGAAACTTTTTTCAACCAATTTTTTATATTTTTTTACAACTCAAATAACCAGCAACTTTGTATACCGCACAAGTGAATTACTCACCCTTGCAACCGCGCGACATATTTTTTAATCGAAAAGGCCGAGCAAGCTTCCAGTTGTTTTAATTTTTTACTCTTTTTTAAAAAAAATATTTTTTGTATAATAGTATCTTCGGAAAACTTCATGTCATGTGCCCCGCAAAAACGTTTCTCTAATAATCTGTTCTGTACCCCTACCTATCTTTTGCCTATAGCACCTTTTAAGAAAATAACCTTCACAAAACCCTGAAACAAATACCGTTTAAACCTTAACCCCTATAATTCCTTGCAAATTTTTGATTTTGTCAACGAAAACACCTTTTTTATTTTTTTCTCCCTACTTTTTTAAACTGCAATTATATTTATTTTTTGCAGCTTCTTATTTCACTGACTTTTTTTCAAACAACTTTAAAAAATAAGGCAATTCTTTGCTGCTGCACAATAAAAATGTTTGTACGGTTCAAACTACAAAAATTAGTCATAATCTGATTGAAAATCTTCTAGTATTATGAATGCGATCGTTACAATTCTAACTGTGATGCAATGAATGATGAACGAAAAAATACCCTCTGGATATCTCTTCTCTTTCTCTCCGACTGATATGCATTTCCTTCGCATGATCATAGATGATAGAGTATGAAAAAAGATAGTTGGGAATGCCTTAGATCCATTTCAAAGGTAACAAAAACTCCTAAACTAAATCGACAAAGTATAAAACTGTGAAAGCATTTATGCCAAAGGAGACAAAACAAAACAAAAAAGTCATGTTCAACAATTTTTTGTATATTGCTAATAAGTTTTGAGTATTTGAGATAGCTAATTTATGTACTGGGTTTCTCGCTACTACACAGTCTGGAAAACTCCGTCCTGGTGAACTATTGGACAAGGTGAGAATTACCGGTTCAAACAAAACAATTTTTTTTACATCCAAACGAAAAAAGAAACAAACACACAAACTTTGATTTTTTATATATAAAAACACAGTCCGAATTGGATTTTTTTACGCTCAAATTTTACAAATAAAAAACACACACACATAAAGTGCGTCTTGCATTTTTTAGCTTGCAAACAAAATTTTTAGTACTATTCCACATCTGTAGACGATAATATTTGAAATTATTATTTCCCCTTTTTTAGTTTTCCCCCATGTAATACTATCTAATTGATCCTGTTTTAGTTGTCCCCAACATTTATTTTTTTGTTTAAATCTTTTTAGTTATGAAACAAACAGTTTATTATTATTATTTTTTCTAACTCATTATTACCCTTTTTTTTGACAGTAGTAGCTAAAAGTATTCACGATCAGTTTGGTTAAGAACTCTCTCCATCCATTAAACGAACATAGCTTTTTGTAATATTAATTTGATTAGTGTGTAGGCGATACTACATGTATGTGTTTTTATAGTTATTATTATTATTATTATTATTTAAACTGAATTGTCCTTTTTGTTCTCTTACTTTTTGTACGTAGCAACAAAGTACGTAGTAGCAAGTCTACAGTACAGTCAATGTCTCGTTTTGTCTGTTTAGTGGTCTGGGTAAATAAATGGAAAATAATATATTTTTGATATTTTCACCACGTCCAGTTATGTATTTATATTTTTGAAAAGTACAAACTACAAGCATTTTTGATGGAATATTTGTGTAGCAACAAGTGAGCACAACGTTTTCTTTGCCATTCCATCGATAAGCACGAAGTGAGCAAGAAGGCGTTGTCGCTCATCACTGTATATTTAATTTAGCTTTTTTATTTCATTCCCAACAACCCCCATACATTTTTCAAAACTCTTTTTTGCTGAGTTACTTGGTTTAACTCAAATTGCATGATTAACTTTTACATAGTTTTTTTTCTCTATATTTATAGCAAAATCTTATAATTTGCTTTCCTGCTTAGTGCTTAGCCCAAGCAAACCAAAACTCTGTTCAACTCATTCACAAATTCCTGTTATTTAACACTCGAGGAATCATTTTTATTAACATTTTTTGTATTTTTTTTTGCCAAAAGGAATACTTAGCTTCTGTCAAGACACAACAGCACGTTATCGTGTGTACCCAAAATGAAAAGTACATAAAGATATTTTTCTCTCGCATGTCCGCAGCACTTGACTTTTCTATACCGAAAAAAACAAAGTATAAGCAAAATTAAGCGAATGCTTTCACAATGCAATAATAGAATGGAGTAAACGCACGCTACAGTGATTGGTAAAAATAATTGTTATAAATTGTGACACTACAATTAATACTTTGCGAAAAGGCTTAAAGTGCCTGCTGCCTTTATTCCAAGTAATTGAACGAACAACACAAATCCTTCCAAAGTACAACTTGTACTTTCTCTACTTTCACCACAATGTACCACATGTATCCCTTCTCCTTCTCTCCTTTTTTATTTCTTTTATTTTTCTTTATTTTTTTTCTTTATTTTATTTTTCAGTTCGACATTTTACTTTTATTTTTTTATTCTCTCTAAAACTATCGTACTGTCTCAGAAAATTGAATGGTTTGGTGACGACAAAAGAAACGAAGTTAAGAAGGGACTTCAGACTTCAACTCTTCTTGGTAGTCATATATATTATTATTATTATGGTCATGACGGGTGTATTCTTCTTTGAAAAATGATCGTATCTCGAAGCATGAAAAAAGTTTTACTGCATCTTGATCTGCATGATGGTGATGATGGAATATATAAAAATTAGAGTAATGAATGCATTGGTAATTTTGCTGATGACTATGACAATATAGCATCATTAGCATCTGTAATGGTATGGTATTTTCGCATTGGTTTGTTGAGGGCTTGTGCCGTGAGTCTAGATAGAAAGTGTTGATTTAAAAAATAATATTTTAGTGTAAATACATCACTATTTTTAACAATCATATAATAATACCATCACGATATGATTTACAATTTGTCTTGTATATATACTCTTGTATATAATTATTTTTCACAGGAAAATTATTATCATTATATGTATTTCTATAAATCGTAATATTATTTCCTTGTATATACACTCTCTCTACTTGCTACTCTCCTCCTTCACCTACTACTACCACAACTACTTGTTCGTCTAAACGAAATTCGCAGACTAAACGAGGTGGCTTACTTGGACCGGGTGCCGATAAACAGGTTAGAACTCAAAAAAAGAAAGAACTTAAGTCACACACACTACAAGATCAACAACAAATTCACACCTCTTTCACGAAACAAAATTTCGACGACTAAAATGCAATACTGACTTGCATCCTTCTAAAGTAAATTTCCATGTAAAAAAGTATCAAGTAGTGGTTTGGAAAACTTAATACATGCATTTTAAAGTAGTTAATGTAGTCGTAGAACGAAATTAAATTATAAGATGTTGTGCATCATAATATTTAATACCATTCGTCCGATATCTGATTATGAGTATGCTAGCGTTTGTAGTATCTTTTTAATTAGTCATCAATTACCAACTTATGTAGTTGTCCAAAATGTCCATCATCCTTCATGCTTCAACATCATTCATTTGTTTGCATAATGTCAATTGTCTACTAGAGTTGTACAGTCTCTTACTGCGCATATATTTAAATACATACGCCATGCCATATTTAGAGATCATCCTTAATAATAGTATTGAATGGTAACACTCACGATGAAAGTTAAAAGTTCATATTGACATATTATTACCATAATAATTTACTTTGGTTTGTTAGAATAGAAGAGCATTTCGTTTTCAAAATACGTTTAACGTGTTGTCTCTTCACGTCCGTGCGTCTCGTCTATTCATGTCAGATGTCTCATAAATGTGTCGTCGTTTTCTCTGTCTAGTACTTAGCTAGTCTCTAGTCAGTTTTTTCATCGCCAATTTTGTTTTTATATGTTGCTAAAGTATGATTCATTATATGCTCACTTTTATTATTTATTTTTTATGTCTCAGAATTTTAAAGCGGAGTAATCGTCATCAATCTGTTAATTTATGGAACATAACATTTTTGTAGGTACAAAATTTTCTTTCCAATGGGAGAGTAAGTACTTACCATACAACGACCCATCTAACCGGTCACCAGTTATAGTTATCAATTTTATTATCATTATTATTTATTACTACTCTTTTTGGTATAAAGAGAAAACTTGGTCACCACCAGTCACCACAAAAAAAAAACCAAACTTTTTAAGTAGCTGAATTGAGTCAGCCTCTTGCGCTACTTATTTTAATAGCTTAGATATTAAACTTCGTCACCTCTCTATTTTCAGTTTTATTTTATGTTATACTTTTTATTTTATTTTTACTTTTCCTTCCTCGTTATTATTTTTTGTTCCGAAATTACTTCATTTCAATTTTACGACACTTTACCTCAAAAGATTTCCCTTTGCTGTCGATAACTTTTCAATACGTCGTTTTGAATAAATGATTTTTACTATTTTTCAACCCTTTTACACTATGTAAATAACGCTATTTTTGTATACAACGTTTTACAACCAAAATTTTATTTATTTTTGTGATTAACAGAGAAAATCAATGTCAGTTTATCTTCGTAAATTATTAAAATTATGATCTCCCAAAAATATGATTTATGTGTACATATGTTTTTTGAAAAATTCCCAAAGATAAAGAATCCGGCTAATTATTCAGAATTTAAGCTTATAACTAGTCAATCAAAAAAAAAACTCCCAAAATATATTATGCCGGCACTAAAAAAAACTCGTACAGAATTACCGCTGCTATGTTCGCTTCGTTTATGTTGCATTATATTTACTACTACCACGTGACTCTCACCACCAATATAATTTACGCATCATTAATGTCAACATTGGGCTACTTAACGTACACAGCTAGTGCAACTTAAAAATCTAATTATAATTTTATTTTAAAATCTGTATAATTTTTTATTGCTTTAGGCTTATGTAATTTATGTTGCAACACCGCCTTAAATCATATAATCGATTAGAACATGTTTTGCTTTCCATGTGCTGCTACAATTATTATTTTGCTTATTTGCCATTTATTCATGCAAAAATATCCATTATTGAATGCAGGGCCCATGGCACTGCTACATATAAAAGTATTTCACATGAAACTACACATAATTTTTTTTACAATATTTGCTCATATTATAAGCTAAATAAGCTAGATAATGTTCACACTACAACGACACAAACATCTTGAAAAGTTTATCACCATAAATTAAGTATCACCAATGAGCAATGTAATTTTAACAGACATTTAATTCAAAACTAATTAGCCTTCAGCGCTTTGGTTTCTTGTGGATTTACTAATTTCACTCAAATTCTCACACTGACGACGCTTTAATTTAATGAACTATCGATCTATATACTTTCAACCAAACACACAAAAATGTTTAAAATGAAACACTGACATAAGAAATGTCTTTATGATAAATCATGTGTTAATTTGCTCAGCCTGAAAATTAAATTTAATGAATCACACAAACTATTTTAATCACTGAGGAATGAAACATGATTACTATGTTTTCTGCTTGTCAAGGATATAAATGATTTGTTATAGAAAGATGATTGAAAAGGATAGCATGTAATGTTGAATGATGACAATGATTACTATAGCGCCGACGACCCAGCACAGATGTACGACGACCTAGTGTGGCAGATTTGGAGGAGAGGATTGACAAACCATCCACTCCACTTAAAGCTGTTGGCGACGCTGGACCACCCGCCATTGTTGATATTGCAGAAAACTACACGGCTGTAGAAGGTAACGTTGTTGCAGGGGTGGTGGTCTGGTAAGGTGGAACAATCATTTATTGAGCTGAGAATCATAGCTGTGATTTTTATCTCCCATTTCAGATGCAAACGGATACATCACCGTTCAGGTGGAGGGTAACCCCGCACCAACTTTCAAATTCTACAAGGGCATCACGGAAATCATGGATGGTGGCCGTTACAAGTTTGTTACGGATGGGGACACCAATATGATCACACTGTGCATTCGTAAAATCAAACCCAACGACGAAGGAAAGTACAAGATTGTGATTTCCAATGTCCACGGAGAGGACTCTGCAGAATGTACACTCTTCGTCTCAGGTAACACCTTGTAAAACATTGACCTCTTACTCAAAATGTGGCGAGATCAAGTCAAATTCAATCATTTTTACTGCTTGTGGAATCTAATGAATCAACAATTGTGTGTAGATGCCAGTGGCATGGACTTCCGTGCCATGCTCAAAAAGAGAAAGTATGCCAAGTGGGCCAAGGAGGAAGAGGAACTCAAGTACGATCTGAAGGAAACACCGAAAGATGAGAAACCCAAGCTGAAGCATATTGAAAGGGTAAGTTCCTTTAGTCCTTATTATTGGTTTCTCTACTTATGTCAGCCCATTTAAAAAAAATAGGATGATGAAAAAAATCACCAATTACATAATAATATACTTTTCGTATCATAGCAGCATTAAAAATAGATTAAATGAATTATCCAAAAGATTATTCTAGCAATGAGACAATCAAACCTTATTGTCTATGAAAATGGTCATGAATCATGAGTCGGTCCACGTCAAGTTTAGGCTGTTGGTCACTCATGAGACATTACACGTAAAATTCAAGAGCCGCTTAGGTACATTTTCCGAACACGTCACATACTTTGTTGTCCATGTCGTTTCCAAAATGTCTTCTTCTTCTTTCCTCTGTCTCTTTCATTCTTTTGTATGTTGTTCAACCCCATGGAAAGGTACCCCTTTCTTACTCTTTTTATGGGTGTTGTTTTGTTTTATGTGGATGTACGCTACTATTATATATTGTTTTTGTGGTTCTTTTAGTTTGTGGTAATATAGAATTATAGTGATTTAGTAATGATGATTTATTACATAAGTATTAACCTTTGCCCAGGTTCTCTCCAGTACTTTTCATGTTATTATATTTTGTGGTGATTCGCAAAAAAAAGCATTTATGGTTATGTTGCAATTATTTGATGCAAGTAAATACTCCGATGATGATGTGCTAAACTGAACCAATAGAAATATAGCGGTGGACCGCCAGAAATTCTGTCAGGAATATTTGAGGACTCAACTCACGAATATTTCAGCATCAAAATTGAAGGGGAAGAAGTGGCAAAAATTCCTTCCAAGAAGAAGGAAAAGTCTTCATGGATTTGGATTAAGGTAGCGTTTCTTCAACTTGTAAAAACTTGGCTGCAGCTGCATTCCCCCAACTATACCCTGGTTTATTTTTTTCTTTCATCATATTTATCAGTTGATTTTAAGTTATACACACTGACGGCTTTATACTGCAGTCTGCAGTGGTCAAACGAAATTCTCGGAGTCAATCAATATGCAAAAAAATGCATCTTGTACTGATGTCTGAAGTAAGTGATGAGTCTCTCGACAATTTTTTTACAGCAACCTCTAGCTGGAACCTAGAGAACAATGAAAAAATTAACTGGAAATGTATGATTCCATGAAAATGATAATTATTTTAATCAAATAAAATCTTCCTTTATTTAATCATTTACAAAATTCCAACTGGCAAGAATCTGGGCAAAATAAATACT
Source organism: Willowsia nigromaculata (assembly GCA_034700605.1). Classification (NCBI taxonomy): domain Eukaryota; kingdom Metazoa; phylum Arthropoda; class Collembola; order Entomobryomorpha; family Entomobryidae; genus Willowsia; species Willowsia nigromaculata. The sequence continues at coordinate 15,115 of JAQIXX010003003.1, forward strand.
TCAAATCTTTGCAACATTATTTTCTTTCTAATATGAAATGTATGGAATATATGCTGATAATTGCATCCCCCCTCAAGGAAAATTCATAAGTTTGCTAACACAGTTCATGACTATGACACTCGCTTCCAATTAAACACTACCACTGATCGTGCTCACCTTTACTACCAAATATGTACTTTAAATGATTCCAAAAGACACACAAGTTGCCTGGAGACTCGGACATCAACGTTTGATCATCTACAACATTGAAAATTCGTAATTACTTTACATGTTCTAAATCCTATATACGTGACGTAAACACATTTAGACTCCGGGATTTCTGTAGATAACAATTTTTTTTTAATTAACCGTTCTTCCTGCATGAAGTCTGTCGGCTATTTTCACACTTTAGCTTCACAATTCAATAAGCAAAGCATCATAATAATACTTATGGTCCACGGGTGAAACACGTAATATGTCAATAAAAAACTTGTTTTTTTCTTTAAAACCTCATGTTTCCAAATGTATGTGGTCCTGGGTATTATGGTCGCTTTCGTCAATGCTTGTACACATATTTTACAAGTTAAATATACTTTAATTATTATCTAACAGTAGACACTTTCGAAACACTCTAATTTGTGTAGGAGATTTCAAAAATAAAACGGAGGCCATCCCTCCCGGAAATAATCCCGGACTGGCCAATATTGTCCCCTGTGGATATACGGAGGTCTGACCCTTGGATAACACCAATCATACCATCACAGTTTTCTCCTACAGAAGTACACACATTCTACACTTAGAAACATACCACTTCACTTTTTAAGAACACTTTTTAAGTGATTTTTTTATTTTTAACTCTTTTCTCAACAAATACTAATCTTAATGTAGTATTTTTAATGGGGTGCAGTTATCAGTCATTATCCAAATATTATATTAGAAAGTTTAGAGTTTAGAGACGCGTGCCGTGACATGGGTATATAGATTTTCAGCGTTTATAGCATTAGGTGTACTCTGCTCTACCTTCTCATTTGTGTCCGACTTCCACCTTTGTGAAAGTGAAAGCGTAATTTATAGCAAGGCATGCGGTGTTTGTGGTGCATGTATGTAGCCTGACGGAAGGACTGCCTCTTCCTCGAGAAGATCCTCGTCCTCATTTTTGGCAGATGTCATTCCAGATTGGCCTGTCCTTCAACCTTTAAACAGAAAGGAGGTTGGATTGGAGTTAAATCAAAATACTATTTCTATACCTTTCTCTTACATTTCTCTATCATATCAGTTCCTTCTTCTTCTTTGCTTTCTCTTTTGTAATACCTGTCAACGCATGTCACTAACCATGTTCTTGTACCTGGAACCTAAAATTTTGAGATGACCATTTACATCGAACGCGTATTTTTGTATGATCTTTTGTTGTTTTTACTCCTTGCACTTGAGGTATCACAAACCTTTGACCTTTTGGCATGTACATAAGTCTTGCTTGATAATCTTTCCAAACGACCAAACAAGTTCTCTTCTTTTCTCTGTCTTTCCATCTCTCTGGACATTATCACAATAATATGCACCATGCACACAAATCATATCTGCTCACAACAGCTTCACATATAATGCTACAACCAAATTAAAATATGTTGCAATGATCACCACCACCGACCAAACTAATTATCACAGAATTTGTACTTTTAAAAATCTCTGCAGGTTTTGATACAATTTTTGTAAGCACGTAACGTATAGTGCAAGGAATACAGGATACATTTTTTGTTCTGTTCGAACAGCATTTTTCATAAATGGTATATTTTTTCAAAAGAAAATCGCTTTTCAGCAATCCAAAACGAGGTTTGTTTTAATTGTAAAAATATGCACTGCGGATAATATGTAACTATGTACAGAGGTGAACATGAATGTCTAGCCAAACATTTATGCAATTAACTTGCTAGTTAAAGAATTCATGTCTTATATTATTTTGTGATAAGTTACTAATTATTTTGGCATCTTTTTCTAAACTTTCCTTGCGGACAACTTGCAGAAGACAGATTCATTCCAGAAACCGTTAGTGGACCAATACTGTAAGGAAGGAAAAGACAAGAAGGTTACATTTGAAGCCATCTTTTCCAAACCTCAATGCAGAGCCAGGTGGTATTGCCGTAAAGATGTAAGCTACACCTTATAAATATAAATTACGAGTAGAAAATCGAACGATCAGATCGATAATTGAAACTGTTGATTTCTCTTAAAAGGAATTGTTCCTCGGGAACAAGTACAAGATTAAAGTTGAAAATGAGACATACACGCTTATCATCAACAACCCAAGAATGGAGGACATGGGTCGCTACACCATTGAAATCAACGGTATCAAATCCGAAGCATTTCTCACAGTTGAGGAGGCAGACCCTACTTTCACCTTCATCCGTCCGCTCAACAAGAGGCATGATGGGTATGTTAACCGGGAGCTTGACATGGAGTGCACGGTATCCAGTCCCCGTGCTATGGTGACTTGGTACAAAGGAGACACCCCTCTCAAGGATGGGGACGAGTATGATATCTCCAAGGACATGACCGGCATTTGTCGGCTCACCATTAAGAAGCCTAAACTGACAGACACTGGAAAATACATGTGCAAAATTGACAAACAAGAGGAGAAAACGGAAACTCAACTGACCGTGGTAGAGTGGCCATTCCGGTTTGTGAAGCAGCTGCTCGGAATCCAAGCCACGGAAAAAGACTATGTCTGCATGGAGTGCGAGCTGGATGAGGAGGATGGTGAGGTAGAGTGGTTCAAGAACGGAGAGCCAATCAAGGCAGACAAGCGTGTTCAAATTGTGAAGGACGGTAGGAAGCGGAAGTTGATCTTCAAAGAGGTCAAAATCACAGACGCAGGACAAATCAAATGCAAGTCAAATGTCGACGAGACTGAAGGAGAGCTTGTAGTTCAGTACAGAAATAATTTCAATAAAAAGTTGAAGGATACTCAGGGTGTGGAGCGGGAGAGAGTTGTACTCGAAGTTGAGTTGCTGGATCAAACAGCAGCTACAGAGTGGACCTTGAATGGGGAGCCAATCGTGCCCACTGACAGGATCGAAATTAAAAATCTGGGTGGTGGTCGCCACCAGCTCATTTTCAACAAGGCGGAATTAGGGGACAGTGGCGAAATCGTTTGCAAATCTGGAAATCTCTCGTCCACCTGTAAACTGAGCGTCGTGAAGGGGGAAAATGCTCCTGTTATGGATTTCGAAGGAAATGTGGAGGGACCCGCAAGCAAACCTCTTGTTTTTAATGTTCCATACTCTGGTTAGCCACTCATGTCTCTCTCCACAAATACCATTTAATACCTTCATTTATTGTTGACTAACAATTTTTTTTCGTATATATAGTTGCCGGAACAAGGCAGTCCCCAGTGGAAGGTAAATTAATTCACAATGGAAAAGTACTTCAGCTTAAGGAAGTGGAAGTGGTGGTACTGGAGGACCGAGTGGACTTCAAGTATAAAAAACCTGCTCGTGAGCTGAGCGGCAATTACACCATCAAGATAAGCAATGCTCAAGGCGAGGATACTCGGGAAGTTTTTATTAATTTCCAGGATGTACCACAACCACCAGCAAGCATGGAAGTTAGTGATATCTTCCAGAGCTCATGTGTTATCACATGGAAACCACCCAAGGATGACGGTGGTAGTCCTCTGGTGCACTACTTGATTGAACGTCAAGACCTCAGCGTCAAGGGAGGTTGGCACAGCGTTGCTGAATGCCCTGCCAATGAATTTACCTACAAAGTTGAAGACCTTGTCCATCGAAAAGAGTACAAGTTCAGGGTGCGAGCTGTAAATAAGCTCGGGCCGTCTGAGCCTGTGAATTTCCCCAAAACGGTGCTTGCAAAAGATCCTTGGGGTGAGTTGACCTAAATTGAAGATTTTTATTCAATCAGTTTTACTCCAGCACATTTTTATTAATCTTTATTATTACTATTACTCAGATGAACCAGGGAAACCAACCAACGTCGATGTGGTAGACTGGGATAAGGACCACGCTGACCTGACATGGAAACGACCCGAAAACGATGGTGGAGCCCCCATCACTGGTTACATAATCGAGTACAAAGAGAAATTCTCTAAGGACTGGGTGCCCGCTAAAGAAATTCAAGGAGATGTCGAGAAGGCTACATGTGATGGTCTCACTGAAGGCAAACAGTACGAATTCAGGGTTCGAGCAGTAAACAAGGCAGGACCTGGTGAACCATCGGACGCATCTAAGCCAATTATTGCCAAGTCCCGCTTTGTCAAGCCGTACATTGTGGGAGAAGGCCTTAAAAATCTTGTTGTGAAGAAAGGACAAATTATCAAATTTGACATTAAATACGAAGGTGAACCAGAACCGGAAGTTACGTGGACTTTAGAAGGCAGTGAAATCCGAGCTTCTGGTGACCGCATTACTATTGAACAATACGAGCGTAACACTGTGCTCACAGTTCGAAAGGCTGTGCGTGCTGACTCTGGACGCTACAAGTTGAAGCTTACCAACTCCTCTGGAACATGCGAGTCCATTGGAGATGTGGTCGTTTTGGATAAGCCATCTCGTCCAAATGGGCCTCTGAAGGCTGAAGAAGTTCGTGCAGATCACATTACAGTTTCATGGAAGAAACCAGAGGACAATGGAGGTTCACCAATCACTGGCTACGTCATTGAGAAAATGGACATGGATACCGGAAGATGGATCCCAGCTGGAGAAGTGGGACCGGGTGACACACAATTCAAAGTTGATGGACTCACCCCGAAAAAGAAGTACAAGTTCCGTGTAAAAGCAGTGAACAAAGAGGGTGAATCCGAGCCACTTGAAAGCGAAGAGCCGATTCTCGCCAAGAATCCTTATGATGAGCCGTCTGCACCAGGGCGTCCAGACATTGTCGACTACGACAACAAATCAGTGACACTCAACTGGAAGCGACCAGACAACGACGGTGGTCGACCAATCACTCACTACATTATCGAAATGAAGGACAAGCTGTCCGTTGACTGGACACCTGTTTTGGAAACAAAAGACGCAGAATGCAAAGGTGTGGTGGAGGGACTGAGAGAAAAGCAGATTTACTCCTTCCGCGTTATTGCGGTCAACAAAGCAGGAAAATCACCACCCTCTGAGCCCACACCTAATCACGTCTGCAAACATAGATTCCTCAAGCCCAGAATTGACAGGGACACATTCAAAAGTGTCACCGTCAAGGCTGGAAGAACCCACAAATGGGCTGTGGACATTACTGGTGAGCCTCCACCAGATTTGGTATGGTCTTGGCGGGACGGAATCGCGCTTACCAACTCTGAACGCATCCAGATTGACAATATAGAGTATCACACCGACTTCACTATTAAAAACTGTAAAAGGTCGGACACTGGCAAATACACACTCAAAGCTGAGAACTCTTCCGGAGTTGATCAAGAAACCGTTGAGTTTATTGTCTTGGGACGACCAGGACAACCAAAGGGACCTCTGAAGGTGAGCGACATTCACAACGAAGGCTGTAAACTTACATGGGAAAAGCCAGATGACGATGGTGGCCTTCCCATTAAGGAATATGAAATTGAAAAAATGGACATGGCTACAAAACGATGGGTGAGGGTAGGAAAGTGCCCAGGTAATCAAGTGCCGCCATTCTTTGAGGTAACTGGACTTGTACCCAATCAGGAGTACCAGTTCCGTGTAGTAGCAGTGAATGATGAGGGTGACTCTGACCCACTGGTCACCGACTGTCCCATCACTGCAAAGAATCCATTTGATGAGCCCGGGAAACCCGGTACCCCAGAAATCACCGACTATGACAATGTATCTGTGGATCTCAAGTGGACCGCTCCGAAATCAGATGGTGGAGCGCCCATTGAAAAGTACATTATTGAGAAAAAGGATAAGTACAAGCCAGAATGGGAAAAGGCTGTGGAAGTTACTGGAGATCAGTTGACCGCTAAAGTGGGAGATCTGAAGGAAGGAGGCGAATATCAATTCCGAGTAGTGGCTGTAAACAAAGCAGGACCAGGACCGTCTTCTGATCCCACCAAGCCTCATATTGCGAAGCACCGTGCCCTCAAACCAAGAATTGACAGAACCAACTTGAAACAGACAACTGTCAAGGTTGGCAAGCCAATCAGGATCGATGTGAATATCAGGGGTGAGCCACCACCAAAGGTTGTATGGATGCTGAAGGACAAGGAAGTTTCCGAGTCTAATATTGAAATCATTAATGTCGACTATAACACAAAGTTTGACATCAAGGAGGCAATCCGCAAAAATAATGGAATTTACAAAATTATTGCTACAAATCAGCATGGCAAGGACGAGGCTGAGGTGGAGCTTGTTGTGTTGGGAGCTCCAAGCCGACCCAAAGGACCCATGAAGGTCACCGACGTTACTAAAAATGCAGCTCGTGTTCACTGGGATAAACCAGAGGACGATGGTGGAAAACCCATTACTGCTTATGTCGTTGAAAAGATGGACCTCGCCAC
>JAQIXX010003004.1:0-21570 GCA_034700605.1 Willowsia nigromaculata
CTTTTTGCCTCTAGAGGTAGCAGGTAAAACCTCTGGAGTAACTTGTCTTGAGGTTCCAAGCGAATTCACAACTTTTAGCATATCTTCCAATGCACGATTTCTGGTTTTTGGTTTTTCATATTTCACTCGGCACTGTGGGCAAATGTCTAAGTTTTTCGAACATTTTTCGCAGACAATATGTCCATTCATGCATTGAAAAATTATTTGTTTAGGAATATCTAAACAAATTGGACAGAAAAATTTTGTTCCAAAGCAATGGGATCCATAATTCTGTATTTGAAAATAAGCGTCGTTTCAAACGCAAATTAAATTTGGAATAGATTAGTTGTACGTCTTGTACTTTGCTGTTTGAAAATATTTTGATATTTCACACTTGAATTGCTTGGTAAACTCTCCGCTGTTGCCTTTTATCAAGGTCAATATTTACCCATGACATTCAATATTACCTGTGCAAAGTACTAAAGTCATGTTTGATGAGTCACGTATCTCCTTTATCTCTCTTTCATGCTTAAATCAAAACGATAGATAGATACCAAAGCTATTTTGATTGTTTTTACCACTTTAGCATTTGATGTCACACATGCAGGTTTATTTGATTGTACATGACGAGTTTTGGTAATAAAAATTTTGTTCAAATATTGATATTTTTTTTGCGATACACTTTTCGTCCAAAACAATATGTGTTCAGATTAGAACTACTTAAAACATGTTTTTCAAAAACTCAATATTTTGTGTAACTGTATTGCTAAGATTGAAATTTTTAAAATAATTTGTAAATACTTGCCAAATATCTGGTAGATTCAAGATTCCTGTTTTCAGAGACGTTTTTAAAATCTAAATGTCACATGGCATTGTGTATTTAAATACGGAAGTTTCCTTTGAAAGTAGTATGATTTTCGTTTATGGACAAATCGTAAGGGTTATAATAAAAAATTTGTAGAGTATGATATGACTACAGCATCAATTTCACGAAAGCTTTATAGCAAATCTAAACAATCAAAAATTACTAGGATTATATGTTCAGTTTTATTTAAACCTTAAACATGTCAATTTTGAAAAAATACCCTGCAAGTTTACTCTTTTATCTTGTTTATCACCCTCTCGTCCATTTTTGATATTGCTTATAAACTGGACGGAGTCTCATGTAAGTACTTCACTGTATTCTATTAGCATACGGCTGTCAAAGTTATGAAAAAATTATTTTTAGGATACAATTGCCACAGGAAATGTGGTTTGTCTTTGCTTTTAGTGAAATACCTAGTCGCTCGGTTTACCAAAATTTTTCATCAATAAATACAGTTGTAAAGCCACTTCAAATGAAGTATTTGCTTTGCAATTTCCATTTAGATACCTAGGTATCATTATGCCAGGGCAAAAGGCAAAAACTAGAGATTCATTGCATAGAATAATATCAAATATATCTCAAAAATACTCTGTAACTTTGTTAAAATACAAATACCTGTTTCGATAATCCTGAAATGCCTTGCTGATAACGCTGTCAAAAGCAAGCCTTTGTTATCAGAGATTTGTTGTTTACAACTCACTATCAATGCTTGATATTAAAGTACCGAGTCAATATTGGGAATCGTGGAAATTTTAACAATTGAATTTTCAAGTACAACCCTGTACTGTCGATCTTGTAACAGGAAAGAACTCCACATACCACTTGTATCACATTATCGAGTATTGTGAGTTCTTCATTTCCGACATTGGGACAAGTCATGTGAACACGCAGCAATAATAAATCAATGTAAGTAATGCATGTTTATGTGTCATCATACAGTCAAAAGATTCCATGAAAAAGCTTTGAAACTCGTATGAATAGTAAGTTAAATATTTCAATTTTTTAATCGTTAACCAAACGTCAGAAATAATAAATTACAAGTTATAATTATAATGTATTATTGCATTATTGAAATTTTGATTCAAAGTTTGGCATGGAACTAGGCTGTATCACTGACTCGTTGAGTTTCGTTTATAAAAACGTACAACATGTGACATGGGAGAAAGAAAATAAGTTTTTTGTACTCTACATGCGTCACAAACAAGTTGATCCGCCCGCCAGAGGATGACTTTATTTTGAACACCAAAGATTTATAAAAACGAAAGTATACACAATTATTTGCATCCAGACAAGGTTTTGATGGAATTAATGGAAATTATCAAAGGCTAAACTCATCATTGATAAGCCCACATCTTCGAGTTTTAAAGGACATGTTTTCAAATACAGTTTTTTGGGATGGAAAGGGCTCATTCTTTGACAAAATTTTACTCACAGGCCATTCATATACCGGTATATTTCTTTGGCCTGTTATAATTCAACTAGTTCAGAACATGAACGAGTATGTAGAATTCTTAAGGAAATCTAATACTAATGGCAAGAAAATTGAGAAACGTTGTTACGTTGGAAAGGAACTGATCCATATGGGTGATTTCTTTTTCGGATTTTTACCCCCAAAAGCAAGCAATTTGCGGGCACCCTTTCAAATTATTCTAGAATCTGGTATTTATCAGCATTGGAGTCAGGAAAGTGACAAATTAATGCACTCAAATAGAGTTCAAAGCTGTACCAAAGTGAAATCACCGACTAAAATAATATATGATAGTAACAATGAATACGCAATATCATTAGGACTTCATGAAAAGATTGTAAAACTGTTTATGATATGGGCAATTTGTGCCGTAGCTTCTGTACTTGTTTTTGCGAGTGAGACAATTTCGAAAGCTTCCATGAATCTTTCGGTCAATTCTGTGAAAACCAGGATATCTTATGTGTCCAATTACTGGAATCGAGTTATTTATACAATTTGTAAAATTTATTTTATAATAGAACGTGGATAGTGAAATACTATTAATTACAGTCTGAGCGTAAAATTGTGACAAAATTCTCAATGTTTAAACGGACCTAAACTTACTGTCAAAGCCCGTATGATAAAGCTTATTATTATTGAAACCCTCATTAGTGTAGTAAAATATAATAATGATTAAAGCTATATATATTTGTTCTAATTTTATTTTAAATGACTCTTATAAAATTGGAAAAAGTGAATCACACATTTCACTTTAGGGAAATGATAGTTCTTCCGGGTCAATTTGCTCCGTTCCAGTGAATTTGATTCTAGTTACGCCTTGCGCCACTTATAATTTTTACAGGTAAACACAAACACTTATTAATTTCAATTTTTGTGTAGTTTACACCTGGTCATTGCGTCATCATTCATCATCATCAACCAAATATGCTTAAGCTAAAACAAACAATTGCATGGTTGCATGTGTTTTAGTATACAAAATAAAGAACTGTGCAGTTAAAAAACTCAGACGTCAATGCTAATTCTTATCATAGATGGACCACACATTCATTGATTCAGTATTATTAAAGTCAATAAATGATCGCATCCTACTCAATTCAATTTATACAAATTAAAAAGTTTCTATGAATATCAAAATTCCACGAATAACTCTAATGTAAGGCCTACTTTTGTGTTGGGTGTTTGATTGACTCTCATTTAGCTAAAATAACTAAATATACAAATCAATAGTTAGGTAATAAAATATATGAACAAAGACAAATCTCAAACTATAAAAGCATGAGTCGATTTATGAGTTCTCATCACATCATTGAAAATTATCACAAGTATCAACACTTAGAACAAAAATATCATCCACTAGCCTTCAATTCCATGATGTCTTGTCAGAAACTTTTAATTGCGTTTGCACTTTTGTGCGGATCAGCGTTGGGTCAAATTCAGAGAGTGACTCTCTATGAGGAGTTCAATGAATTTGGCAACCACATCACATTCGATCAAGAATACGCTTCTGACCTCACATCCTTCAATTTTGACAATAAAGCTAGTTCTGTTTGTGTAACTGGAGTGTAAGACTTCATGATAAATTAAAACTTAATCTGAAATATATAGTCATACTTTTATACTTAATTGAAATCTTTATTATTTGCATTTCTAGATGGATTTTCTATGAAGATCCCAACTTTAATCCAAATGCAGGTCGTAGAGCGGAATATGTCTATGGAAAGAACAACTATTGTGTCAACTTGTTAACATTGGACGGTCGGGCATCTTCTTTGAAATACGCTGGGCATCCAAAAGATTACACAATAGACTCTCTGACAATTTATGAGCACGTATTTTTCCAAGGCGGGGAAGAATACACATACAATGAAATTGCTAACCTGCCAACTTTCAATAAAAACAATCAGTCAGTTATCGTAACTGGAAATAGCGACTGGACTGTGTATGAACTTCCCAACTTTAAAGGGAGAAGTGCCTGCTTGAGAGTCCCAAATCCTGGAAATAGCGTCCCTGCATTCATTGCTGATCTTCAGAAGAGCGTGTCACAAAAGATTCCTCATGGCAGAATCCAATCAGTTCGAAAGGGATGCACTAGTGATCAAACAATTGAAATGAAAGCCTTCGAGGAAGATTACCCAAAGTCATTTTAGCTTGAAAAAAATTTCTGTAAATTATTCCAAGCAGTAACATAGATTTACATTTTTAATTAAGCCTTTTCAAAAATGCATATGATAAACAATTATGATTGATAAATATTTGTGTGCATATGAGGTTGGAATAGGGAAAAATACAAATGAAGGAATGTTTGCAAGAAAAGCTCTTTATTAACTGAATCGCAATGGCATAGTTGTTTCCAAAAAATTAGTTGAATGCATAACAAATAACAAAACATAATGTTAAGAAATATTACATCACGTAGGTAGTTAATTAGCAAAGCAGAAAAATTTCAGTCTCACTATCGCTTTAAATACAATAGTACTCATGATCATAAGCGTTCCGTTTAGATTTAATCTCTTCTACACGCTTCAACAATAATCTATTATAGTACTTTTGACATTACTTCCCTTCCTTTTCTACAAATTTACTAAATATTTTTGGCTCTACTTCCATGCTTTTTTGACGGCTCATCAGTACATTTCTCCCAGTAATTACGTGAATTATGTCATTTCTTGGAATCTGACTATTTCTTTTGACTTTTCCATTTCCATTCCGGATTCCTAACCCAGCAGCACTGATTTTCTGTTGTGTCAAGAGAAAAAACTCGTTTTCCACCATGGTCACCAGCTCTTGACATTTCTGCTCATTCAAAATACTTGCTTTCGCAACCACACAAAATTGAATATTCTTTTTGTGAGAAAATGTCGAAAACGATACACCTGAAAGAGCAAAAATTGGCAATAATTAATGATATAAATTTTCACAGCAATCCGCAGGCAGGTCTTAAATCATTTTATTTCTGTATTACCCAATGAGCTGAGTGGGCAGCCCACTGACAAACTGAAATCCAAACATGCATTTTCTCCTACCATAAATTCGTTGTAGCTTACTCTCGACAAGTTGGACATGGAAGCAGCAAAAATCTCTGATATTGGAATACGAAGTCTCAAAGGTCCCACAAATGTCATCAAAACATGCATCATAATTTTCATGCACAATGGATCAATACTGTTCTCTATTAAATTTGAATACACATGATTGCACTTGAATAGCCTGGCAGGATACCATACGTGATTTGTTGGCAGAGGAAACACAGACACTTTAAATTGGTTTTTCAGTTCCTTGTCATAACTTGATTTTGGTATTGTACATATCATTGGAAACGGTTCCTTATCAGCATGGAAATTATTCTTTCTCATAAAGTGTCTCACTCCACCAGCAATAGCTGCCATAAGATAAGCTGACATGTACACTTTTCCATTTTTCTTTGCGGCTACCCGGATTCTCTCCAGTGGCACCTTATTTGAATGTCTGACAACCAATGATGACATGTCAGCTTTGAAGTTGTGAACTCTCCAAGGATGGCTAAATACTTGTTGTTTGTGGAGCAAGAGCTCAAGATTATTTTGCACCAAGACAAACGGAAGCATTAGAATGTGACGTACGAAACTAATTCGTTTTACAGGTGGTCTTTCTATAGATGGCTTGATAGCTTGCTGTCCCAAAGCCTCAACAATTAAGTTAACAATAGAGTTTGGATCACCAAGACAGTGGTGGAACCGAATTGCAATGGTCATTGTTGAATTATAACTTTTATCTTTGGGTGTGAACAATGTGATGTCCCAAGGACTTCGGTGTTTTGAAAATGGTTTGTTTAGGAAATACTGATGAATTTTGTAGTCTGCATTTTCAAGCACAGATAAGTTGCTGGTTTGCTTTATGTGATTTTCAGGAATAAAATATTGATCTCTTATCCAAAACCAGTAGCCCATGAAATAAAATGGGTAACGTGTCATGTTAGGGTATCTTGGTTGAGGTGGAGAACTGTCAGTTTTTGCATTGATCACATTTTTGTGAATTAATTCTTGCACTCTTTTTCTTGAGATTATACCCTTGACTTTTATCAGAGAAACTATAACAGAATGGCTTGTGTACCCGTTATCTGCAAAATATGTGGCAGCAGGATCCAAAATGTCACCAAACTCAAGTGTTTTGAACGTTGAAACGAATAAAATGAGACATTTTCTGTAGACAAAGAATGGCACATAAAGAATTAAAGTGAAATATGTAAAAATTGCACAAAGTACGAATAATATAGCATATATGCAATATTGTGCTATGTTGAGAGTACGGATAGGTAATTTTAATTTAATCATTTTGATAATTTTGGGTTGTGAGTCAACGCTCACACATTTGGCACTGTCTCAATTAAAAAAAGGTTGGAAGTATTTAGTTCCTTTGAAGAATCGCATTTTTGATTGCAGAATGCGCTAAATGCGCAAAATGCATAAAACGAGGTGAAAATGGTATATGTTATTAACAGGAAAATTCTTGAATAAATAGCACCAAGTTCCTGGTTTACAAAATATTCTTCATAACTTCTTTCTTGGCTTTTACAACTCCTTAATTATTGACAGACTAGCGAGTGGACGTCATGTTTTCTGAATAAATCTAAATTGTTGAGTATGCATCACATAAACCTTATATCATTCCCTTAAAAACTTGAACAAATAGAAAGTCCAGTATATCAAAGATTTAGCTCGTTTTTCGTAAGGTGGTCTGATCATGAGCACAAGTCTATGTGGCAACTAACGATATATAAGCAAACATTCCAGTAGTTCTGAGGTTTCATTGATAGCAAAGCGAAAACTGGTATTGAGTGTGCTCTTCTCTGAATTTATTTAATATGTAGCTGTAAAGGTTGGGTAATTGGCAGCTATGTATAAAAGAATCACTCAACCCATCATTTTATTAGTGTGTGGGAACGATTAATATCTGGAATAATATTGAGTTGAAAATTACACAATTGCCGGAAAAACGCAAACTCTTATGAACTCTTATGATATCATAAGCTACATACATACATATCTTCAAGTTCTTTAGTCATGTGATGAATACAATTAAACGTAAGGTTGGAAATTGAGAATGGAACTGTATAACAAGTATAAATTTTATTTATATATTTAGTGCTTAAAGTATAATATTATAAGACAACAAGTAAGCCATAATAAATTTACATCCAGAGGATATTTCCTGTCATTTCACCACAACAAATCTGGTTTTGTCTATCTACCAAACAAATAATACAATCCGATTACGACAGAAATAGAAATGTACTTTTCAGGGTTGTGGAATGCATCCACTAAGAGTAAAAGTAGAAGAAATAGAAGACAGAAGAAGAATTCTTTTCGCATTTGAAACGCAATTTTGTAAAACCCATTGACACTTGAATTAAAACTGATGTAATTCTGAATCACATTCAATTGTGCTGGTAATGTCGGGTTCGGTTCTATTGAAAGAAGAGTTTGGGCTCTATTTGATACTGGAACAGATGAATTCCTATGGTTGCTAAAGAAACTTGTTTTTTCAAAGCAGGTTGAGCAAAATAATTGCAAATCATTGTCCATTAGGCAAATGTAGCCTTCTGTTAGCCAGTCTTTGCAGGTTTGACATCTGCTACAGGTTTCAATTGTCTCTGTTCGGGAACTGACTAAAAATGAATAATAAGTCAAAGTTTAAATATTATGAAATTTTTATTTTATTAGTAGTTTTTCTATTAAGCTATACTTAAGCTAATTACTAACCATCTTTCAAAAATGGAGCACCATTTCTTTCAATGTGCGCTTTCTTGAATGCATTATCCTGAGCAGCAGTTGTAATCAAAGCAAACGCGTGATTTTGCCGGCACTTAACGGCACGCCCACTTCCGGTTTTAACTAGAGTTTTGGATGAGGTCGAAAAGCATTTGGCACAGCAGTTAATAGAACGGCAGGTCAGACAGACATATCGAGCGTGCTTCAGTGGGATTTCCATACACCATTGGCACTGAACATTGAACAATATTCCATTGTTTGTGGACGAATTTCCTGTGGAATATTGCCTTTAATCAAATGTTTTTGGTTAAGATTTAATTTGAATTGTTTGGGATTGCAAATATCAAACTCATTAATTAGTTGCTACCTTTCTGTCCCATAAAAACTTGTAGCTCCGTTGTTACGTCTGAACTTTCTAAGTGAAGCGAGATCTTTCAACATATCTTCCAATGCCAGGTTTCTGATTTTATTTGCTTCCAAGTAAACCCTACATTGTGGACAATTCTGAAGTTGTTTTGAACACGATTCACACAAAATATGTCCATTTCTACATTGAAAAATTTTGCGCTTTGGAACCTCGAAGCAAATTGGACAGGAGAATTTGTGCTCGAAAGATGTAGAATCCATATTACATTTTGTGAGTTTTTGTAGCTGAAAATAGTCTGACTTCAGAGATTCTATGTGACTGTTATGCTATGTATGCTAAAAAAATTAGCATTTGAATAACAAGTAACTTTCTAATTATCTTTGGCACTGCTGTTGACAAAGCGTTGCAAATGATTATTTACGGTTGTTTGGTTATCTGGGATGACTCATGTGAATGGATATTGATGAAAAATATATAATTTTAATTGGAACCTTATCTTCATTTTGCAAACACAGGATGATTGGCTGATCAGTTGACTTATATCATTCTAATAAATATTTAATGCTTCAGAGAAGAGAGTTATTATGTGGATCTTTCCTGATGAATAGATGGTAAAAGAGAGATAAAAGAATCAAAATTTGATTGTCATCCACTTGTACTCTACGATAAAGTTTCAATTGTACATGCGATTTACATTTATCTCATCATTTTTGTGCAAACAATCCTAAATGCATTTTTCATGAGTTTGATTACACTAAAAAGTGGAAACGATGATTCAGAGATATGAATTGTCGCATAATATTGATAACGGATTTGAAAACTCTTACCAGTGTCTCTGGAGCAGAAATTGTGTCCTGTCTGAGCAATCAAATCAATCCCTGGTAAACCCACTTTCTCAACAACGCGAAATCTCTTTGGGGGAGTGAATTAACGGCTCCCCACAAACTCATGGCAAAATCCTTGGAAACGGGAATCTGTACTTCGTAAGAATTTCTTAGTGCGGAAAGATGCCAATATTCATTATTGATTGTGAAACTGCGCGATTTGCATTTTCAATTTTGATTGCGTATGTATTTACCTTCAAAAATGATTTGACAAACTGGCTTATGATCCGGAGTCACTATATTCGTAAGGAAAAGAATGGTTTTCAGTTACAAATTGCATATTATGTATTATATTTATTCATTCAGAAAGCCAGTCAAAATTACAATTATTATGGCAGTCTCTACATTTTTTAAACTCTTCCTATTAGCTTGTGGGGCAGAACTTCATCATATTGTAGTGCTAGATAAAAAAAAGATAAATATTTCTACTAATTTGGATTCAAATTTTGTAATAAGTTGGCTACTAAAGTATATATGAATACAAATAGAAATCTTGAGTGTTCGTTTTTGCACAAAAATGAACTCAAAGTGTCATCAATGCAACATGACTTTCAACTATGAATAAGCAGAAAGGCTCTTGTCAATCTTTTGAAACATAATTTTGTAATGAATATAATTATAATAAAGGATATAATCAATATTTCTATACTCGACTTAACCAGATATTTTTTCATAGATTACGAGTTTACAATCATTATCAAGTAGGCAGTAGGTATCTCTTAAAATATTACATTGGCAAATATTTACTTAAATATTTTTCGGAAAATGAACGAGCAAAGTATCCAAATAGTCAAACTTCCCAGAAAGAACATCCAATTGGCAACAACGAAATCAACGATTTTGTTAATAAACACAACAAAAGAGAAAAAGAAAAAGAGACAAATCAGCGTAAACTCTGGTCGCAATTTTGATGAAATATCGTAAAAAGCATCAAATTCCGATTCCGGTTCTTTTGGTTCCTTTTCCTCTCCCTTTTCCGTAATTGCACGCACAACTCTACGGTTCGTGTAGTCCTGCTCAACAACTTCCGCACAATTCTCCATCTTTGGTACTCTTCAAGTTCACAGCTTCCTTTGAAATACACGAGGAAATAATTAATAGTCTTCCAGAAAACTAATTTCTTTTGTCAGTTGATCATTCCATTGATTGTAAGCGAATCATGTCTAGAAACCCAAAATATTTGTTAATGATCATAACTGTAGGTGCAAATGCAGTGTTTATTATGCTTAAATTCTTTTAAAACCTTGGTTATCTTAAAACTTGAAGTTACTTTACGAAGAAAAAACGAATTCCAAATATTACATGAAGCAACACCCAAAATGGAACAAAAATTTATGTATATTCAGAAAACAATCTGCTACACTAATCGTAAGTTTCATTTGATTTTGAACGAATACTTAACACATGATTAATTAGTAATTGAAATTGAGAGACGAATTCCCTTTTGTTTCCTATGTTATATTATAATATATAGTGAACTTTACTCCTATTGTTTTTGAAGCACACGTCACACACTAAAACGCTGTTATTTGCAGTTTACCCAGTTTAAAAAACAGGATGGTAAATGGGTGTCCAAATGTCTATTAAGGTAATGACAGATAAGGCTGACGACAACTACCAATCCATGGCATTTTACAGAGAATGCTTGAACATCTTGAAAATAATGTACTCGTAGTGTGAATATATATGCGTATGTATACAGTTACAAGTATACGTGTGATAATATCTGTGAAATAACGAATAGTTTGTCACGCTACTCTACATCAGTTTTCTTGGTATTAAAAATTTACGACTTATTCCTCTTCCCTCTTACCTTTATATTGTATGTGTCATGTGTCCATGAAAAGTATGGGTGACACACTTACTTATTATTAACATGGCTTGCGTTTATATAAATTCACGCTTCTCATTTTCTTCTGGAGTTATAAGCAAAATATAGCGATAAAAGTGCAGGCTTTTATCATGAAGTGAGATCCTTGAAGGAATCGATTTTCTTGTAGTGATAGTTAGAAAGACAGCAGTGAAAATGGGTTCCATGTTGTGGGTTAAACTTCATGTTTTATTTGCAAAAAGAACGCCTGTTGTTTGACATAGTTGCATTTGATCATTTCTAAACAGAATGCATGGAACCGTTTTTAGGTTTAAGCGGAAGAAAATTGCAAGTAGTTGACGTAAATAACCTTGGACATGTGCATGCACTACAAAATATGTGAAGCGCTATGACTGACAGCGACTTAACATTCAATAAACCGAAATGAGTAAAAAATGAAACCTGAACGTATAATTAAAAGATGGATGGATGAGTAGGAAAAACATTTATTATATGGGTTAAGGAAGAGGAAGCAAATCTCTTTACATATTATTAGGGAAATTTGTTTAAGCTCAAGTAATTAATTAAATAACTTTAACTTATGAATTCGGAAATGTAAGGAAAGCACATTAGTAAAATGAAGAACAGGCAATTCTAAATTATTCCTAACTACACTATTCCCTAAGTCTACCTCATCAAACAGATCATTGTTCATGTTAACAAGCAGTATAATCATATGATATATACTTTTAATATCTGTAGAATTATCCTTTTGCCCCGTTTCTACAAAGATTGTATAATGATTTGGATCATTTTCATTTGGGTGTTGGTGTTACATACCTCTGTATCTGAATACCTTGTATCCAGTCGATTAAGTAACACTTCAACAACTACATTTGCGGATATATTTGGAAAGAAATTACACAGCTTCACTTTACTTCGTATTAATGATTATTTAGAACCACTCTCAAAACAAAATTGTTTCATTCTTATCGATTTGCATGAGAATTTTGATATAGAAGCATTTAGATTTCCGGCTATTCTACGCAACTATAACATACAGTTACTAAAAGGTTTTTCAGACAAATATCGAGATCTTAGAGCAGTCTGGGTGGCATCGCACTTAAATTTACCCGACACTACACATGGAACTTTCAACTGCTCAATATCCCAGTTCTACACTCCTTTAACAGTAGAACAATATAGCTGGACAAAAAATCTGTGCGTTACAATAAATTCCACCAAATTTACTGCCCATTCCCGACCATGGAAATGTCAAGCTCAAATTTCCACATTTCTTGTCAAAGATAGCCAGAAATGGATTCTAGCAAAACACGTTCCAAATTATGCACCAATCTTTGACGAAGATCAATACTATATTCTAACATTTAGGTTTCCATCTAGCAGACCAACTCTTTCAGTTTATTTTGAGTTTTGTCAAGAAGACATTGAACTTGTAATAACCAAATCATGGATGTATTGAAGTTGTTATTTCATGTTTGAAACAATTACATACTGCTAAAATGAACAACATGTTTATAAGATGTCCGAGGATGTCAGCGAAATAGCAATTAAAAACTTAAAATATAGAGGTTACTGCAGGGAAAGTATTTAATAATAACTAAGATTGTCCGTTATATATGCGGAAATAAACGAAGAAATATTACACAAAACCTGGATAGTGTATATTTAGCAGACATTTTTAAAGACTTTGGATATGAGTCCATGTATGTTTCGTATATAACACACCCTATCATATTGGTAAAAGCACATAAGATAGTAAAAATGTGTGAAGAAGGAAGAGTTTAAGGTGAAACATATTATTAGAAATATTATGTAATGTTTCTCTAAAGATAATATCTAACCTTTACCATAACTTTTCTATATGCGCCATAACCGAAAGGTTTAGAAATGACTAAATAGTTAAATCTGTCACAAAGTCCACATTTTCCGGTTGATACTGTCTTTTTATTTAGTGACATGAGCTGGAGTGATTAATTTGGTTTCCCCTGAAATGCCTATAATCTAGCTACCTATGTCATCTCATTTAATGCACGATTAAACTGCTTGTTCCTAAACAGTGTCTAGTCTTACTTTACGAATCAGGATAAGCACAAAAAAGCAAAACATATATATAAATAAGTAGCTATTTTTCAGTTCAAAATATGGCAACATCAAAAATAAATGATTCAAACGTTTTAATTTTAGATTACTACCAAATGCATCCATCTCATGTTTATCTAGTTCTTGAGAGTCTTGGAAAATTTCGGAACTATCATGCGTCTAATCTGAACTTGGTTTCAAAATATGGAGTTACGCCAGCAATGGCACCATACGTCGTGTTGGCCAATATTTTGGCAGTAGCTCTTAACTCTACACTTGAAAGTGCATTTACTTATTTACCATTACTTCAAAGTCAGCATCCCATCCTAATGCCACAAGTACAAACAAACGACTACGACCACCGTAGAATAAATAGTTTGTGGGAATATCATAGAAACATTAAAAAGATAAACAAGGACCATATTCTTCCAGAATTTGTCAAAGTGGAACCAACAGACTTAAATTTTGTGTACTGCCAAGTCCCCAAAGGAAAACGGTTGAATTATTTCTCCCTTTTGGAGTTCCTAAAAGTTTTTGACTTTTACATTTGGGCAATTTTGATTACAGCTTATATAACCATGTTGATCACTTTGGGTAAATCACATTGGTTTACTCTCTTGTCTGTTTTAATAGCATCGGATTCGATCCATTTAAGAATAAATGATCGCCACTCTGCATTATTTGTTCTTTGGATGATGTGTTCTATGTTGTTGACTACATTTTATTCGGGTTGTGTAACCAGTCGCTTGATATTTCCAGGTGAAGAGAATACCCTCTCAGATATCAATGATCTTCAAAGTAATAACTATTCCTTATTATTCTCCAGGATAGAGGGATTAGATTTATTCAAAAGAACCTATCAAAACCTGCAACAATCAAAGCTTCCAAAGCATCTTAAAATATTGAGTGACATGGTTAATAAGGCGGATGTTTGGAGGAGGTACGATAATTATTATGATGGATTCTTTTTAAGATCTGTAAATTATGCAGCTGTAGTGCTTTGGCCAGGTGCCATTTCAACCGCTGAAAGTCTCAACGACTACACAACGCGCAAAAGCTTACAAGGCAGAGATGATATTGTATTTAAGAAATGTTATGTGGGTAAACAATTAATTAATGTAGGTGACACATACTTTGGTTTCTTTTCACATCACTCAAATGTTGTCAGAAAGTTCCAGTATATTTTAGACAGTGGAATTGTGTATCGCTGGCATGAGGAAGCCGCAAATATTGCGCACTCTTCAAGAGTGCAAGATAGGTTGAAAGTGAAACCTCGAAACAAAATACTTGCCGGAAATTCAGAAGAAGTAAAACCATTGAGTATTTATCATAATGTTGTAAAAATATTTTCGTTGTGGCTTGTATGTGATTTAGTCTGTCTATTTGTATTCGGTGTAGAAATATTTTATTCTATGTAGTGTTAATATGTCAAATAATAACCCTAATAATTGTCAAATGTATGCTCAAATAATTTCCTTTATGTACCCATTGAATTAATTACGCCACACATAAATCTTTGAAATTCAGGTCGACACTTGTAGATTTGAAAGTGTGTTATAGTAAGACAATTTACATCCATTTAATCTTACATTATATTTATTTTTTACTGCATGTTTAAAGTAATCTTTCCTACTTATGACTTAAGTAAGTTTCACACTACACAAGTTACTATAATTAATTAAAATATAGTAATGGCTAATATGTGTGTTTAGATGTATGCTTAGTTGTAAGAAAACTTAGCAATATAATCTTACATTATATGACTTTACGTATATTAATATAAAGGCAACCTACCTAGTTTAAGTAAGTTTCTGGATGAATTTGAAAGCGTGTTACGGTAGTCATACGTAAAGCACACAATATTTAGTCGTGTAAGAAAACTCACATTCATTTAATCTTATATTACTTTAAGGAAAACTTTTACATTACAAATTGTATGGTTTGGAAATGTTAGCTCGTGTAATCCTACAGAAGTATTTGTATTCCCATAAATTATCTAGAAAAAATCTTTGGAGTAAGGGCTTTCGAGTGCATTACTTTGGATCTAAATATCCTACGTGCTCGTAGCAAAAAAATTAACTAAATCTAATTAATTTTTTTAAGTCTTTGATTGTTTCGGGTTTTGATAAGTTCTTTTAAACAAACTATTTTAATTCTTAACTAACAAAGTTCATTTTTGTGCTTTTCGTACACTAAAATCATAAGCATTCAATCCTCAATCGCCTAAATATACATACGTGTTTAAATACAAAGTTAAGATAGTTTAAGATTCTGAGTTGTATTAGTATTTTTCTCTAATGGAATATCTTTACTAAATTTTTCGTTTAAAAGTATTTGATAAGATTGTAATATTGAGAATAAAACGTTATTAAAACTCTAAATACAGTTTATTTGGTATAATTGTACTGTTGGAATATCGCGAGTACACCTTATATTCAATAGTCGACATAGTTAATTTAGAAAATCCAACCGAGCCAACTAAAAGGGAGTAATTTTTTACAAGCTGAACTTTACGAATCAAAAGTCGACAAAATTGACTCTCTCCTTTATATACATCCCTAAACAATAGATTATGAAAATTTGGCAAGTATTATTGAAAAACTCTCACCTTTCACTTTTCGTGGAACCCAAAAACAATGGTTATTGTTGAACCCCATTAATTACTCGAAAGAATTTAGATCATGATTTCTTTTCCAACTACGTGGACCAATCATAAGAGTATACGCCCCTCCTTTCACACCTTTTTTCTTTTACTCCATATGGAACGAAAATCCAAATGGGCTACAGATAATAAATGATCTGATATCCAACTCAGCATAATAATTAGCCATGGTCATTACCTTAGACCTTGGCAATACTTTTATAGTTTTATTTAACTTATTAAATATTTATCTACTTCAGCTCCCAATCCTGATCTGGTCACAAAGCACCACCGTTTCATTCTGCGATGGCGACGATCTCTTTTTAATCAGCGATGCAGACTGCACTGGTGGCATCAACTTTGGGGAGAGGAAACCCGAATGCGTCTGCATTTCCGGTGTGTACCGCAGCTGGACACAGGATTGCAGCTTGTACGACGGCTTTGTTCACGAGTATTGTGCTCCCCTCTGGGTGGAGGAGGATGATGGGTACAATGTACAAGGTCTCAGATTGATTCCAGGCATTGGAAATATTTACAATGATACTGTCGCCGTTTTTGGTAGCAGGGAAATTGCTGACTTTAAGAGTTGGAATGCGATTGCGATGGGAATGAATGGGAAGACTTGGTCGGATACTTTCTACGTACTGAATGGATTTCCGGTTATGTTGATGAAGAAAAATGACAAGTTTATTTGTGTGGAACCATCACCAAAGGCGGAGAGGCAGGTGTGCAGATATTTTGCGAGTGATAATATTCAGATGTGGGAACCTGGAGAGGGGATTAGGATACTCCTCATGGAAACGTGTGAAGTAAAGGGTTATGACATGTCAGAACTGGCGGAACACCATTGCTATGATATTATGAATATGAATGTTTGTAAGTTCATTAATTACTCTAAATCAATCAAATATTTGTCTCAAATTAATAAGAGCTTTATTTTTTGAAGCGGAATGTCAGCTCCCATGCGCCAATGGAAAGGTAACCTATATTCCAGGAAGTTTACCTGGTCTCACTCGCGAGAAAAAATCTGTGGGAGGGTCGAATGGAAATGAAGTTGGAAGCAATGACTTAGATGAGGAGTCCATGGTGGGGTCCTCCATCATTGACGTCAGTGGCGCAGACCCTCCATCCACAAAAGCAGAAAATAATGCAAACTTTTTCCTCCACCGAAAACTCAACAAGTTTACACGTCTCCGTCAAACAGGTCAATTAGGTCGACTTGACCTGTCTCAAGCTGCCCCAAATAGAACATTTATCCTTTTGGATATTGCAAAGCGAATTGTGAGAGGCTTCTGTCCCGCAAATCTCGTCTCAGACTTGTTCCTAGATGCAGCCCTTGAGCTATTTGTTGTACTCCACAAAGGACAAGACTTCCGGTTCATTGAAGATCTCCCCCAGAGGGATTTCCAGTGGATTAAGGACATTTTAATGAGATGCAGGAAGCGGAGTCCGGATCCGGAAAAGGAAGGATTTTATACGAAGGACAAAGATGGTCCATGTAAAGATGATGATTTTGTGAGTGCAGCTCTAAACGAGATTTCATGATTTTAGAGAAATTGACATTTAATGAATTCAATTTTTCCATGCGCAGATTGTTGAGCACAAATTTATTCAAGAGGATATTGAGATTACTATTCCGCTAAATAGGAGTGTTGGTCATGACAAAGGAAAATATCATTTTGTGATTGATGCAGTCTGGCTCATGATTGATTTGACTCATTCCCTATGCTTTTCTTCGTTTGCCAAGTCGTTTAGAATGTTTCACGTGTGGGAACAGGCGAGCGAAAAGTTGTTTACTCGAGATATCCGAAACTTATGGTGTGCAAATGAAAATCATGACATCTTAATTTAAAATACATCTGCGAATTAACTTAATAAAGATTTTTCCATTAAAAATGACAGGTTCAATCCCAAGGTAGAACTGACCGTGTACAATGCGCTTTTGTCGAATAGGGCACTAGTCGACATGGTTAATTTGGACCGGTGTACGGAAGCTGCCTACAAGAGATGGATCATGCCGGAACTGACGAGACCTGCTCCAATGAGAGCGATTTTTAAACGAAGGTTTTATACAATTTTTAAAATTTTGGTAGTATTGATTGCAATAATGCAATGAATTATGAATTTTAGGAAGCGAGAAGCGTTACATGAAAACAAACCAACTTCATTGGCAAAAGCGGTGGATGTGTATTGTGCAAAGGAAGAAAAAGACGTGATTTATAACTGCTAGTCACTAAGGCTATAAATATGCGTTATGGGTTAAATCTTACAATGTACCCAAGTGATCGATTAAACTGAACACATTACATGGTTTACTAGATGACTTTACAATCGAGTCATACACTTTGATTTTAATTTATGATTTTTACTTCTTTACTCTGATTTTTTGTTAAAGATCATTTATTATTATTTACATAAGCACTAAGCACAACTTAATTTTACTATGTAATATTTTATGAATGTGTACGAATGTTAAATTATGTATGTAGCGTAATTATATTGAAAAAATGAGATCTACATAAGAATGTTTTACATAAGATTTTAATAATTGAAATATCGATTATGCTTTGTTTGCCTCAAGAGGAAAATCACATGAAAATTGCATGTTCAGTAAGACTAAACACTGAATTTCAAAAAGTTAGCGTGTAGTATAAATAAATAATCAGCCATACATTCGGTTACGAAGAACCATACCTATATACCTGTGTTATTCAAGAGCAATTTGCTCTATTCCATTGCAACTGCTGATAAAATTTAGAATTCTGTGAACTTCCAAATGCCTTCATAAATGTAAAAAGATATTACATTAAATTAAGAATTAAGCCGTTGAAAATGAATATTTGATGTTGTTTTGCTGTATTTTCTTTCACAGGACCTTTTAACGTTAATTTGTGGTAGATCATAGATTAGCAAAGTCCATATTAGGTATGTTACACAACGAAATTATTGGAGGGGATTGAATAATGTTTCTATGTCAAACGACTTTTTAAACGATACAATGCGTGACTATGACCATGACCAATACCACTCATGAATAGAATGACTTTGGTATTTGTTGTACATCGATTCATTTGGAGTATATACAGGGGGAATACTAATTTCAGTACAAATTTCAATTCTGAAACGATTTTAAATGTAGTTAATGTTCCTTAGACCACCGGAGAGTCACTTTCAAATGCTACTTGTTAAGGATTCTCAAGTCTCTCCCAAAATTGACATTTCACCTTCACCAAATACCCTTACTAACTTTCTCGTAATCTATTTTGATTTTGCATTTGCTGTTGGCCTATGCCCATTCCGTCTAAAACTGAAAGGAGATCAGTACATTCTTCATGGATGGTTACCCCAAAAACTGTTCTGTGGCTTATGTTCAGCTTTATCCATCTTTTGGGTATTTCGAACAGCCCGTGAAATTAAATGGGAAGAAACAAAAAATCCCACCGTTTTCTTTGAAGTCGTGTCACGGGCATCCTCAAACTTACTTAAAGTCATTACAATGTTAAAGTTCTGGCTTGATAGCAAATCATTTCTAAACATTGTGAACTTTCTTCACGCTCACGAGGTCCATCTGAATTCTTATCACAAAAAGCCCGAAAAACCTGGAAAATTTTCATCAAAATTAGTGGCGATTGTTGCATCTACCATATACACAGGTTTCTGCATTCTTCAAATATTCAGTGGAAAAAATTTGCCACTAAAATCAAAGGAGAAGCTAATCGAAAATTGGAGTGCTAAATGGTGGTGGACAAGAATGGTTGATGCTGGTCGTTTCAATTTGTTTTTTGAGGAAACGAAAACTGCAACATTGATTGATCAGAAAAATGATTGGTCTCTTACCGAAATCTTGGTTGGTACATTGACTATGGCTGGATTATATCTAAGGTTTTAAAATTATTAGAGAATCTACATTATATCAAGCCAACTAACATCACCAAAGATTTTTAAAATTTATAAATCGTATTTTCTCATATTTTCTAGGAGATTCATTTCTGTGTATAGCGATTTATTGCTGTTATTGATTGCTTTTACATTATGGAAAGCGACTCAAAATTTTTGTAAAATGATCCAAAGCAAACACGAAGAGTTTGGAAATGAGAATGTTAATTTGGAAGCGGTTGACTTGCAATTGGTTATGTCATGGAAACGCAAAATGGGTGAGAATTCCATATCAACTGGAAACAACTCTTTCAAATGGAAAAAGATACGTAGTGGATATAAAGTACTGAAGCAGATGACAAACTTGATTAACAAGACATTTGGGAAACTCTTGACTTTCTTTGTTCTTGAAGCGCTTGTGTATTATGCTGCAGTTTTGTTCGATATATTCGCTAATGGAGATTTGCATAAAAACGTGGTAAAAATGATAAATCATGCTTTTTCCATATCGGATGTTTGCCTTATTCTCATTGTTGCAGCAGATATTCCTCAAAGGGTAAAATACATAAAAGTATTCAATATATTTGGAGCAAACTGGAATGTTTAAGGACATACTGTTTTGCTATTTACCAGTTGAATTGTTTCAAAGAATGGTTGGATGACGATGAAAACAGAAGACTTGTTCCGATGGATTTGGTAGACGTTATTTTGAATCAAGTTGACCATAATGTTGTCGCCTTGAAAGCAAGTAACATTTTCCCGATAACTTATTCAACATTAACAAACGTAAGATCTAAAACTCGTTATTTTTTATAATCCTAGAAATTACAAAGATAGTGTTTGATATAGTGATTGTTCGTTACCTGTTTGCAGATGTGTGTAATCACAGTCACCTACTTTACCATATGTCTGCAGACATCGAGCACACAAGAAGTCCGCACAACAACGTAATATTGAATCGAAAGTTTTGAAACGTCCGCCGTAATTGTTAGGAAGTATTAACTCAATATTAGTAGTGACAAATTTCTAGTTTTAAATTTTTACATAAGTTTACAGTTTACGATGAATTTGTATTCTATGCAAATGTCAGCAAGATAATTAATTCTAAAAGTAAAGGTACAAAGGTTAAATATCTACGCATTGAGATGATATTTTATTCTAGATAAAAAAGAATGTCACTTTTACTTTGTACTAGTTCTAGAATGCGAATGCGTTATTACTTCGGAGAAAGTTTTTAAGGGACATTAGTACTTATAAGTTTAGGAATATTATGCAACCAAATCTTTAACATTTACACATTAGCTAACATGAAATGATGATAAAATGTCCATGCGTATCAGCGAGAAAAGTCGTGTTTTATTTGTATTCTATGCTAAAAAGAGCATGAAACTTCGAAACAAAATTTAAGAGCATTACATATAATTAAGTAAAACACGTCATATTAAAAAGGTAATGAGTAAAAATGTACATATACCTACATACTTACACGTATATTTAAGGTACAATCTTAAAATTGTGTAAATTTTGTTGGGTGTTGTGTAAAAATAAATAAAATATACGATAAACACTCTGCACAAATCTTTGTTATAATTTGAGCATTATGTCTCAGATGTGAATTACTAACAAGATATATAACTATTACTATTTTAAGATTCAGAAACTTCAGTTCAACTATTTAACCTGGCTTTCCAAATATCGTGTCATAGGCCGGTGGTGGAGCGTCTACTACTTTGGGTATTATTTGAACGCTTTGATCTACATTACCAGAAACTGTTCTCACGTTATTGCTTCGACCATCTCTCGCTTGACGACTAAAAAAGTTAACCAATG
>JAQIXX010003005.1:0-21546 GCA_034700605.1 Willowsia nigromaculata
AAATTAGTTCGGTGGTGTTCTCTGGGGTAACAAGATAATGTCAGTTTTTTGGGTGAGATATCGGAAATATTTTTGATTCAGAATTACTGTAATTTAAAACAACTCAAATATTATGAGTGATCATTGAGCAGGTGAATAAACTGGCAATAATAATGACGTGAAAAAATTAATAAATTGAATGTTGTAACAAATGCTCTCATGACTTCGGTTCATTTATTTCAATAAAATACATTCTTGAGGCCCTTAAGGGGGTAGTCATGGTGGCACTAATATTTTAAAAATTTAATATCGAATATTAATCCATGGAGTTACCCATTTTTCTTCCAAAGACCAATACCTCTCCGGTTCCATGATTCCAATTTTTTGACACAATTTTCACTGAAGGATTCTGTTACTTGTCCCGTCATTTTCAAGCTCCTTTGCAATTTTCAAATTCCCCTCATCTGCCCCTTCACAATTCCCATCTGCTCTCGACTTCTCCAATTCCGAATGTCCACTCCCTTTCATGTGCACCCTTGTGGCGAAGAGCCAATTTGGGTGGTGGAATATTCTCTCCAAATGAGGGAAGCGAGAGCACTATTCGTTATAATTGCACAGGTCCAACTTTTAGACACATTTTTGAGTGAATATTCAGTCTCAATCTCAACCTCTATCTTATACAGGTTTCTCTACCGAATTCCACTTGTTTGCTCCTGCAACCCCTCCATCACGTCTCGACTCTTCCAGTTCCAGAATATCCACTCCATTTGGAATTTTTTAACAAATAGCCAAGCTCATTTACCACGAAAGAATGTAACCTGTTTTTGACTTAGAATTTGGGAGACAAGGCTTTGACAGGACAATATGAAATTGTTGTTTAGTTACCTGCAACGTTATTGTAAATTTGTATAGAATATGAAGATACAAAAGGTGAAAATGCAGGCAAACTGCTGATACATCAATAGTAAATCAATAGTAAATATCATGAATAGCACTAACTAAATTGCAAAGTAAAAATCCTATTTATTACGAAATATTTTTGTTAGCAATGCCACAATAAACTGCATACCAGTTTATACACTTTTTGTCTTTTCTTATCTGAAGAAAACTAGTTCACATTGTTGTATGCTAAAACAATTAATTTTTGTAATTTAAGCACATCATTCTGCGGGCTGACATACAACGAATGACTTAAATTACATGCGCTAGCACTATTGTCTTACTTTGCGACGGAACTCGGGAATGTCATCGTCATAATAAAAATGCCGTTTTTGTTTCATTCAGTGATTCCAGTGGTATTTATTTATTTGCAGTTTGAAACAAGAATAAATCGGTAGTGGTATTCAGAGTTTAGAGGAGATTGTATGCCAAACAGAGGTTGTAGATTCTCACACTTCGTCTATTGAACAAAGATTATTTATTGGAAGTGATATGCTGTGATGTCTTGGTTATATGTATGTATGTATACATGTGGGATTTGGTGATGATGTTATCTAACTGCAGCAATACTTTGAAGAAGTGCAAAATCATATTAACTTATTTTCACAATTTTTCAGTCCGCATAGCAAATTACTTCAATTAAACTTATCTATAGATTAAATGTTATAAAGTTTCTATTTTCTGTGTGGGTGACTTCAGAACTTTGCAAGAATATTTGCTTTCATATGGAGTAAGAGATTAATTTGAGTCTCTAAATGTTTCATCTCCACTGATCCGCATGAGAACAGTGAAGGGAAATCAGCGATAAAATATCAAATAAGTAAGGTTGATTAGCGCAATTTAGTTTCTAATAGTATTGCCATGTCATGGAAGTAATTCGACACAGTTTATACGGTGCCACCCATGAACTGTGGATGAAATTCGTCCCTTTTATGTATCATGATAATTTTTTGAAAAGCCAAACAGTCAGTCGTCTTTTTCTACTCACTTCAGCATTGACATTGGCATGCAGTTCATTTAAAGGTATTGGTCTGCACATGGTAGGATGATTAAAATGGTTTCAATAAACACGTAAAATGATCATTTAGAAAGATGTGGATTACGTCTTTTACCATTATCCAGTTGCATCATAGGTTGACCAGCCAATTATGTAGCCGTGCGTAGACCTATAAGTAAAACTCAAGCAACATTTTTATCCTAAAGTTAGCAGAAACCGACTGACGGGTTGACTTTTTCAAATTATTTTCATAGGGCATGGAGAGTACGATGTTCATTAGCATGTTATGGGTGGCACCGTACAACCCCTGTCAAAGGACATCTATCACCACATAAAGTAAATACTGTTACAAACTATACTGCGCAATCAACCGGTACCATTGAATACTTGAAGTATATTATGGCTAGCTAAAATCTTTAAAAAAAACCAGCGTTTACAATTAAGGCTGTAAGCGTACTTTTACGTTCTTATACAAACTAGTACATAGATTAAACCGAATTTGTGTCCAGAATTTTTATTGCACGGACAAACTGAGGGTTGAAGCGAGAGTCTTTGCATGACTTACGTGCCTAAACTTTTTCTATATAACCATGCTTTAACTTTATTAACGCAGGTTGTCTTCACACTTCTTGGTTCGTATAAATTTTACGGAAGGCTTATTAATTCCGATAGGGGAAAACCACAAGTTTCCGATTTCTTCGAAATTATATATATGTTTACATTACATAAGCTAATCCTGCCCTGCAAACGAGATTTTGAGTCATTTGAGAGAAATTACAAGATGATGCAGGGAGATAAGTTCCCGTTTCAAAAATGAAAACCGGTTAACAATTGTAGCAACTGTGTGCATAACTATAAGTGATTTGAGTTCAAACTTAAAATAATGCAAACTTACTCCGTAAAGCTGTTCAAACTTTGAGAATTCATTTTTGAAAAAAATGCGCTCAGAATATTTATTGAAAATGTGTGATAAAAAATTTCATGCCAAAAATACAAATTTCTAGTTTTAGCAACGATTAAAAAGCATCAGTAAAATGAACATGGAAGAAAAATTTGAACTTTTGAAGTATTTGCTTTTATTATGCGTCCACAAATTTATTAAAACGTTGTGGGACTAGCTCTGCTCTCAGGAAACTAGCAATACTGAATTTTGAAAGATTTGTAAAAAAAATCATTCAATGGAGTGGTGTCAGCGTTGATGAGTAATTTGTTTACATTACATTGAGCATTGGCATTGACCCTAACGTTATAATGTATCACTAAATTGACAATATTATGCTTTTGGACTAGAGACTAGGCGTAAGTTTGGACCGTCAAATTGTAGGGTTTTAGACCACTGCCAGATCCAATGTGATTCTTGTAGCAGATGGCTAAGGTAATGGTGAACTTCCAGATAAAGAATCCAAGAAGGTGTGGCTATTGGTAGTGGAGACAAAGTTTCGGAAATAAAAATATATTTGATTGTGGATTTGACAAACTGGTACTGACAGAAAGAAACAGCTTTTATTAAATGAGTGGACATTGAAGTGATTGATAAGTTAGTATAATGGGAAGCAAGGAATTTAAGCATGGGGTGTAGAAGTATCTTAGTTGGTAGAGCTTTTTCAAACGTTATCGATGCTGGAAACTATTTCGTCGAATTCTTCGGTTTAAATATAATTTATTTAGGGAGAAGATTTCTCACCCGCTAAACAAAAGGAATTCCACCTCGTGTAGTTTATCTTCCCCCTACTCGTCATTTTTTAGATAGGAAGAATCCACGGTAGCTTACCACCCAAAAATGGGTCATTTCCTTTTAAACATTTTAACTTTTTCTATGCTAGCCCTGCAGAAAAAGTAATATGTCTTTAAAACAGAATGTAATTTAATATATTACAGAGCGTGGTATTCTGAAATTTTAACTTTACATTACAGCAACGTTTTATCTACCAATATGCAAGCATAACTTGGGTCTTAAGCTTGATGATTCCTAATAGAACAATGCCTTATTATGCGAACAAATATAGTTACCATTAATTCATAAGTCTAATTTTTTCGGTTAAATCAGTTACAGCTTATTGCTTTATTGCATTTTACAACCGAATAATTCATTTTTAACTTTAAGAAACATTATGGTTTTTACAAAACTGCAATTGTTTCATTCACCATGTAACATTTGCAGTGGAAGCTTAGATAATCTTAGTTATTCTGAAGCTTAATTCTTTCATTAACCATAGTCACGAGGGACTCAAAAAACGGAAAAGTCGAAGACCATTAAAGTTTATAGAAGTTACATTAATCAAAGGTAGCGCTTACGTGCTTTTGGGAAAATAGGTCGCAAAGTGTAGACATAAAAAATAATAGTCTTCGTCAAGCTGGCAATAATAAAGGTTTATGATCAACTGATGATTAGTATTTACTGTTTGGATCAAACTAAAATGGCAAGAAAAATATTACAAAGCTATCTAAATACCTAAAAATCTCTAAAAACAACAAAAAGACTAGTAAATGAAAACTGCCAATGCATGACATAAATAATGACCATATTATGTGTTTATTCTTTACACATGCACACCAGCATATTCTTATCATCTATTTCGTACATAATTAAGCATGATTTAATATATTTAGTCCTTATTGAATTTGTATCTTGACTGGCACTAAGAAAAAGTCTAAATTTTAAGGTGGAAGATTTCTTCTGTTAGGTGGAAAATACCCATTTTTAGGTGGTAAGTTACCGTGGATTCTTCCTACCTAAAAAATGACGAGTAGGGGAAGATAATCTATACGAGGGTGAATTCATTTTAGTTTAGCCGGGCAAGAAACTTTTTCCCATTTATTTACTAGTTATATTCAAACTGTATATAACTGTTGAGTGAATCTAGAGACCTAAAATTTGTCTATATTATTTTTAATTATTAACTTTTTCAAATAATTTGATTAATCTTTAACCTTCTTGAATTAAGTTACTAGAATGTCGGCATTGTGACCAAATGGGCTTGAATGCAGCATATGGATAGAGGGTTTGCCTCATTTTTAACTAGAAAAATATATGCAGAGTACAAACCAAGAAGAATGTCCACAAGTGCTTCTATAAAATATGAAAGCCTGGTTCATTGAATTTTGTGTATACATGCAAGTGAAATGTATCTTATTTGATCATATTCGTTTGCCAGCCGATGTCATCTTATTAATGATTTAAAAATCAAAACATAAAAGGTTCAATGTTCATTTGCCATGCATGGCTCTCTAAGGTAACCCAAGAACGTCTGCTATTGGCTAAGAATATAGAGTATTTGTTGAAACTAGTTGTATCGTAGCTTGAGAGTCGAGTTGGGTGGTAGTATATTTTAAAGAATCAAATAGGTAGGTAGCAATTGACAACACTTAAAAATTTAGAGTGAAAGCAAAATTTTGAATGGGTTACATGTTTACTAAAGTTTCCGTTCTGAGATTGTAATCTAATGTGCTGGTTAGTTGAATTATGTGGCGATGAGGAAAGTATGAAGGAATAAACAGGAGATGAAAAATTCAGACGACAGTTTAAAGAATGTAAAAAGGCCTATTCGATTGTTGAATTGCAGATTCGATCAAAATGTTGCAAGCAATTAGTTCAAGCTACAGACATGACAAAAAAATTAAAACGATGTTTAAAAAATCGTTTATTTAATTTAAATGACTAATATTTCCCACAAACTTCAAAGAATTGGCAATGTGACGAAAAGAGTATATTTTGAAGACCGCATGGGTCAAACTTTGAACCATATGGGTGGAAAATTGGAAAAATTATAGCACTTTGAACCAATGAGAATCCGCTTTGAAGAGGAGAAAATAAATGAACTGTTTCTGTTTCAATTTTCTTGCAGCTTCTCAATTACTTGTGTGACTTTTTCCTTTGCTAGTAAATTCAATACGATAATTCGTGTTCTGTATCGATTATACCATGAAACTTATACATGTCTGTTGGTTGGAGTTCCTCAGTTGGGCACTGGTTACTTGCCGCTTCCGGTCTGGAGTTATTCTGAATACCCGCTGAGCAACCAGTCGTCTTTTGCCTTCAAGTCATGAAATACGTCAAAATGGCTCACTGCTTTATCATATCTGCCAATATCAAACACCATAAGCGTAGAAAACTCCCATAGGATTGCCAACACTGGAGGGGTACACCGACCAGCGTGTGATATCCCTTGAGAACCTTCAAGTGGACTTGCTTTTATATGTTTTAAATTTTAAGAAAACAATTAAAAACAGCGTCAGAAGGCTTTTTAGTATTGGGATCAGTACGATTAAAAAAACACTTCGAAGGCTGCAGACAAATCTTGAGTGTGCAGCTACCAGCTAACAAGTAAACCGGAAGATTTGGGACAAAACATTACCAAATGGGACACAACACTTACTGAGAAGCTGACAGCAAGCATATGTTACCTAAAGGACTTTCTCACAGAAAATACTAAGCCGATCAATGGTAAGCCATGATAATTTATAACATTATTTGATTCTTGGAGGTCATAGTATTTTACCGCTTTCCTAATTTACGTACATATATTGCCAGCCATTTTTTCCTAGCTCTTAAATAAATATTTTGCCTTGCGGAATTAATTAAGCACTCTCAAATTCTTACTCTAATTTGACGTTAGAAAGTCTAAATTTGTTGGATTGCTGAAATAATAACCATTAACCAATGATTCTACGACAGGTTGGTGAAAGACCGGATTGATGAAAAACAGGTCCGGTTTGGGGAAATTAATTTGGTCCGAATTGGGGAAACGAAAAGTCCAAATTGGTGAAATCGAGGGCCAAATTGGGGAAATCCAAAACCGCCACAAATAAAGCCTTTAGCAATCATGTGAGTTATGTTACCTCACTACACTACGCTATTTATCAGAAAAAATACAGTAAACTTGACATAGTTATAGGTATGCTAAGCAAGATATTGAATTAGCTCAAAACGATTCTTGGGAAATTCATATTTTACATTAGTATTACGCATTGATTGATTGATTGATTTCGCATATTAGATAAAAACCAGCATTTATTTTTACAAAATGTCTACAAAACGTTAGATTTTCATGATATCTCAATGCCTTCAAGTTCTTGCATTTTATAATTGAAACAAGTGAATCTGCTGCTGCAACGGAAATTTTATTAAGCTTTAGGAATATGACTCTTTAAAAAAATTCCTGTGATTCTTGTCTTACTTAAAAAGGCTAGATTCGGCAGGAATCTCTTTTCCAAGATACATAAATGTTATGAACTTATTGCTACCTAGCTACACTTTGAAATGGTACCAATGTTTGGTCAAAGACATATTAATCCATGCATTAAGAAGTCATTTTTAAAACGCGAGTTCGGATTTTCAGATATGTAGTTCGGAAGTTGAATGCATTTATTTACCCCAGGAATAAAATTCATATTCATATTAAGTTTATTTAAATTTAGGGAAGATAAATGCATCTTGCGACCTCAATTTGCAAGGTTATTTTGTAGAAAAATATGATTTCCCCAATCTGGACCAAGGTTTCACCAATTTGGTTTTTGGTGCTCACTCGAGGTCCGTTTTGGTGAAATAAAAATTTCACCAATCTGGTTTTTCACCAACTTGACGCATCCCTTAACCAATACCTAATTTGATTTTATTAGAATGTGAGCCAATAGCAACTAACAATTTAAAATTGCAAAATTAAATTGTGAATGATCTCTTCGGAAGGTAATACTAAGCGTGAATTTTTCCTTTACGCTTGGAACACAAACTACTTCCGTAGGTTGAATAAGACTAAACCTATTCAAATAATAATTCGTTTTGAGATTTTTAACGGGTACCACAGTTGAATCTTCAATTGTAGTTACTGGCATTTATATGTATACTTATATTATCATAGATACTGGTAGTTGCAACAAATGCATAAACCGGCTTACGTCGTTCTGCTCCAATTGTGAAATTTTCTGGAGTTACATCTAAGATTATAAAGTTATCATAAGTGGAATTTGAGTATCTAAAAGAAGTCCATATTGAGATGTGAAAACTAATAATTTGATTCAAGACGACTTTGCTTTGGTTGGTTTGCACTCTTTGTACCCAAAGTTTATGACTGATTGATGTCCAAAGAAAGCCTTGGTCATTAGTATTATTATTAGTTCACCAGTTTACAAGTTTGATTTATTTTGTACGTTTATTCAATTGATAAAAAATGGGCGCAAGACAGCAGCTGTACCAGACATGTAGAGTAATAGCTGAGTGCTTTTAATATATATTTTTTTTTCATTTTAATGGAGTCCATGATACTAGATTTTTTGTTATTCCTGCATTCAGGTACATAAGTTCAACGTACATATATCGCATATGCAAGAACAAAAACCCGGTTTTTTCTTGATTGAGCCAATGGGAAAAAATTTCTTCATTGTTTGAACAACTCATCTTGAGAATTAAAATTATGCTAACAAAATGGGAGCGGAAGCAAAAGTTTTGGTATTTGAATCATTTATGTGTCTTTCTGTATTTCCTATGTACGTACTGTTTTAAGAAATAGAAAGGTAACTTGCACTCATTTGGTCATTGTGTTTAAATATGTATAATAATAATTACAATAATGAGGAGGAAGTAAAACTGAGGGTAATAAAACATATCTAATATAAAATCTTAAGTTTTATTTGAAAGTTTTGTAACAATGGAATCTCAGGTATGCTTAACATTCTTTCATACTTCGTAAGAAAAAGACTACAGGTGATTTCAATGCAATTTGGAAATTGCTTGCACAAGATCCTCGAAAGAGCTGTCTCCATTTCAAAAACTACCGGTCAGGTAACTTCCGTACGTATGCCATACCGTACATTTGTGATTTACGTTTTGTTCCGCATAAATCTATAAAATTTAGGTTTTGTTTCTAAACGCATTCCTTTCATGATAACACATACTGTAGAGTATATCAACATATATTTGCGTTGCTAAAACTTTTGGGTTTTGTTTCCAAATATATTAAATGAAAACCAGACAATATTTTAAAAAAGTTTTTTTTTTTTCCTGAAGCATGCTTATATAGGCTAATTGGATGAGATGCTAAATAATGCAAATTGACTGTATGCAGTTGTGCAGTCGAGTATACGTATTTACATCAAGAATTCTCGTCAAATAAATGAATATACTAGGATGAAAAACACATTATCTTTAAAAATTTACAAATTACCAGTTTTAGTAACGAATAATATAACTTAGAACAACTCGAGAACTTTTGTAATACTTATGCGGTAAATGCTTTATTTGATAAATAGCCGAATATCAAACCTCTCTAGATCAAAACGGGTAATGTTGGATTCACTATTCTGAAGATGTCCAGTTACATAAATCACGTGTTGCGTCGTTGCTTGTAAAAGAAGCCCGAGTAAATCCGTGAAACTGAGTGTTGAACGGATTCCCTCCTCCGCTAACTTTTAATTGACGGGAAATTACGTGCGAGGCTGCTAGAGCCATTCATGAGTATCCCACCATAACGCATTGTGGTTGGTGTAGGAATACTTTCCGACCACAAAATCATAGTAATTGACAAGACTTGACAGAATGATCAGGGAGCGTTTCAAACTGCTACCTGCCGCTAAGACCAATTTATTAATGTAGGTATATACTTTCGTGTACTTCGAAAGAGGTCGAGTGTACAAATAAAGCAGGAAATTCCTTACAAAATTTTCCCTATAAAAATACTACACAAAATTCCACCAATCGAAAGGGTGAACGGCACTTTGATCGCCATCACTTGATCGTCATCACTTGATCGCCATCATTTGATCGCCAAATCATTAGATCGCCACACGATTCATTAAATCATATCACTTTTTTCTGCTGATCTAATCATTGAGTTTATCTTTATTACATTATTACACAGGAGGCATCAAAACAATTCTTAAGGTGGTCATATCCGCAGCCGAATTTTTGAGATGTCTAATTCACTATTTATTTTCTTATTTTAAGAAATGGGTAATTGGGCTCAAGATGCATAATTTTACCAACTTAAGGGTAGCCAGTGAATGATACACGTTGTCTTAAATCATTTTGAAGTTCATTTTTACTAAATTTGATAAAAAAAAATGTTGATGCTGTTTCATTTATAAACTGCCGCTAGCATCTAAGTATGTAAAGCTCCATATTCTTAGGATAAAATTGTCTATGCTTGCATGAAAAGGTGTGATTTTTGAATACCAAGGATGCAGATAATTTTACTAATTTTCGTGTAAAACATAGGTAGCCCTGACAAGGTTAACTGTTGGTTGCATTCATAAAGTTATTTCTGTTTATTGTTTTATTCGCCTATACCGTGATAGGTTTCAAAATTGCGTTTAAATAAATTGTTTGAAAGCCCAAGGCGAAAAATTAGTGATGTGCAAATGGCGATTAAATGATCAAATAACATGGCGATCAAGCGATTTGGCGATCTTATGACGGCGATCTAATGATTGCGATCAACTGATGGCGATCAAATGATGGCGATCAAAATTCCGCCAATCTCCAGAAAGTTACAGGATGATCCATTGGATTCAATTAGGAATACAAATGGGACTAGTGAGATAACTATGTAAACAAATACGAGCAATAGATATCGTAGCACTAAAAAGCACTATCAGTCATCTTGTAACTTTTTGGAAGCTTTAGACCTGGGAGGCACATTAAAGTTCCGTGAGAGCACTTTTCGACTTTGTACCTGCCGCCATTGAAAAAAATTCTATTATAAATTGTTTCCTTGGTGTCATCTTACTTACTAACGATAGCTCTATGCAACCCTCTAAATTAATTTCTAAAATTTTGATTTGAATTTCGACCACTTTCCTAGATAAAATGATTTTACCCATATCAATTCATTTCGAGAAACGATGATTTTTGTATGTTTTCTGTGTCAAATGTTACTTTTTTAGATAAACCTCGTAATTTAGTGGTTACCATAGATAGTAGTTAAATGGTGTGGATTGTGTTGAATGTAAATTTAGTAAGATTAAACTACGAATGAGCTGAATGTAATCGTTCAGGTCGGAAAAGAGGAAACAAAATTCAAATGCTAAACTAAATAAAGTCATTTTTCGATTCATGACTGTACTGTCTCAAATATCATTTTTTAATAATTCGTAACCCAGAAAAATACTTGATGAGGACTCCAATTTGGAGATTAATGGCGTGAATTTCTTGGGAGAGCTGTTTCTCCGAATATCAGCACCATAAGGCGAAAGATCGTTGGAATCAAATCGCCTTCAGAGTACCTACCTCCACTTCAGTCTCCGGAGCCAAGACCGAGTTCCCCCTCAGCTGCTATACTTCCACTATAACCAGGCATCAAAACAGGAAATAGTCAAATGTATGCAAGGGCAAAATTTAAAGATACAAGCAAGGCTAAGATTAAGATCACCATGATTTTAGCGTTGCAATTAGTTAAAACATGCAAGATTTAAAGCCATTTTTCTGTAAAAGATTGTAGCTAATCATAATGTTGAACATTGTTGTAGGACGAGATATATTTACTCTACTTTGTCCTAAAATAAAACTCCAGAAGCTGTTTTGTGTGTACCTAATCTTTGGCTATTTGTACGTCTCTCTAAACAGTAGTGTATATTGTGAAAGGTACAGACTCCGACAGAAATAATGTATTCTAAGTGATTTATTCACATTATCCTAAAGTTGCGACAGTTTCTTGCGGCAGGCAGATCTCATGATCCAAACGTGCAATTTTTGGTTAATTTTTTTAACAAATGGACTTAGCCTGTATGACCCTTTTTGTCAAAATTTATCCCAACTAAAGGCAAGAGAATTATCCCCTCACGCAGTAGAGCGGTTTATATGATTAGAGGGCATCAATAATTTAGATACGGAATTTTTGCGATTGGAAACAGAAATTACTTACCATTAAGCTTGAAATTTGGATGAAAGATCTCTAATCTCACGTCACATGGAAGATATGTCCATTTAAGGATAAACAAAAAATTAATATGAATAGTGACTTGACAGAATTACCTGTGGAAAAATTCCTCTTATTAACAAATTAGAGATTTTGCAAATAATGTCAAATGAACAAATATTGCTGACAGAGTAGATATTTTAGTAGTCAGTTAATGCAGAGTAGCCCAGACAATTGTTGAACCCCTCATCATCTTCCTTTTAAATTGGTTTTTAAGCCTGGAGTACATTATTCTCAAAAAATTGTTGTATCTGGTGGGAAAAGATCTTCCGAGCAATTTTAAGGAGTTTCAAAATGAACGGAGAGAGTAGAGAAACAAAAGGATTTCCTAGAAAGGTTAATGTCATATCCCAGACCTGTTATTTTCCTAGGAAAAAACATAAGAATAAAAATATTATCATATTTGCAACATAAAAGTCCTAAATTTCAACGCTTAAGACCTACTTAATAAACCTGGAAAATTTCATAAAGCATATTATGTGATTTTCTGCAGATTAAAACTGCATAATTTGTCCAGCAATACAATTGGAGTTACAGTTTGTAACTTACAAATGCTGACCTCAAGAAAGAGGACCACGCATGATGCAGTACTTTGCTTTTTTTTATAGTAGTCTTTTCCTCTTTATGTACGCCCTTAAATTAAAAAAAATCATTCAAATCTAGCTCTTTTAGAGATGCCAATAAAATACAAAAACTTTAAAACAACATTAAACTAAACGGGCACTTAGTTACAAATTGGTTTGATTGTAGGGCAAATCCGTTTTAATTAATCTCAAATAATCCCTTGGCTTTGGACTATCTTGGCAAAATCAGCTAAATAGTTAAAAACTAACTCTTGTGACTTATGTACTTAATATCCATTGGCTATCCCTACTAAAATTTTAGTCGCATTGCATAAAGAAAAATATAATAATAATAATAA
Source organism: Willowsia nigromaculata (assembly GCA_034700605.1). Classification (NCBI taxonomy): domain Eukaryota; kingdom Metazoa; phylum Arthropoda; class Collembola; order Entomobryomorpha; family Entomobryidae; genus Willowsia; species Willowsia nigromaculata. The sequence continues at coordinate 12,746 of JAQIXX010003005.1, forward strand.
TAATAATAAGGTTTTATTTCTCATTTAGCTCTTTTCGAGTCAAATGACCCATAGAGCATCATAATTTTAAAGTAAATGTTTACAGTTTTGATTCTTAATCTACAGCTTAAAGTATTCATTACATCATAAGTTATTTTATCTCAGTTACATATTATTATGTTTACATACTACATAGTCATAAAACTTAAACATAAAACTCGGTATTACAAATTTAACATTATTTTTGTTTTACTCTCCAAACAAGTGTTCAAGTAAAAATCTTCTTAACCTACAGCTACTCGTTGCGGTGTGATAAAACTTAACTACTTCCTCTTCATTATCAAAATTTAATATAAAGAAAAATGAATAGAATGCAATATCTATGATCAAAAATAGTTATTACTACTGCATTTTAGAAAAATAGAAAATAATTATGTTACGACATCGAAAGGGAATATAAAAATGATAAAACCAGAATATTGGTGGGGATAAAAACGGAGTTTTTTTATATCTGAATCAGCCGTCTACGTGAAAAATACATTTCATCTTTGCTTGGGTTGTGGGTATACTCTCATTCATAAGTCTAAATATATATAATGCCGATTTGTGCATTTCTAATGAGTCCTGGAACCCTTGCACTAACCATATGAGATCATTTGGCTTCTATCCTGTGGAATTGAGCAGCTTCTTGATTTGTGGCACTCATGGTAAAATAATTAACAGGCATTTGATTGAATAACATAACTGAGAGTAGCTCAGAGTACTGGAAGCGTTTAAAAAAGTGAAATTGGTTTTTCAGAACGACGGAAAATTACACTGAACAAAACTTCAAAGTGTTTTTGATGAAATGAATTTGTCCAATTCGTTAGTAGAGGAAAGGGCGACACATAATCTAATTAATAATTTGGTAAAGTTATAGAAGTTTTGAGTGGAATGTGTTGGAATTCATTACACGATGTGGCTTTTTAGAAATATTAATTCTGCGCAAAATGAGAACATCAGATTTGCATTGTGCAGCTGCACAAAGCTAGGAATCGGCTTTCGCTTATTTCAGCTCCCGTAGAATCAAGCTTTCTCGTACGATTCTGCAGTTACGGTGTGCTTGTACATTGCACTGGTGACCATCCAACAACCAACGCTGTAATTAATTTTTATAATAAATTTTGAGTTCAAGTTTCGGCCATTTTAAGAAATCCCTAAGTGCAACATAAATAACACACAAGGTTTTTCTATTTTCAGTTTGTATACAAAAAATTAAGCTGTGCTTCATTTCTTGATCATTGCCTAGCAAATTTGCCTCGTCGTATTTGTTAAGGTTGCTTCCATGGTAACGTGAAATATTTCATTTAGCACTCTGTTAGATGCGTGATTTATTTTGAGAATATTTCAAAAGAATTTTCTACTCTCTGGTAAAATTATGCAAGTGTAAGGTCCAGATTTTATTCCTCTTTTAGTACTAGTTCTATCTATGCAATTTTTTCCGCATATTTTATTTTCGCGGAATAAGCCTTCGGTCCGACACTTTTAATATTTAATATTTCGGTAGAGAAAACAGGGGATTTTTTTTAGCAAACTCACAACGCTTTTCTCTCATAGTCATTTCAAGCGTTTGAAACTTCAACCTTCTCGTTATCATTTATAACTGTTAGTTTTAGAAGAGCCTATGGAATGAAACTACTTCTGTGTCTGATGACTGATAAATGAATACGTGTAAATAACTGGAAGTGAAATAATCTTTTATATAAAGACAAGTGGAAAAACTAGAGATTAACTTAATTTAACTCTAATATTTTGAGGTTGTAACCCTATCAAAGCTAATCAATCTAGCAGACAATCGCTGGAGCTAAGGTCAACTTGGCGATGGAGAATGCAGGAAAGAGCGGCATTCAAGAACTGTCTCCGATGGAGAAGAATTCTCCGGTGATTAGGCTTTTTAAACTCTTCCTTCAATTTTATTTATTTAAAGTAATGGGGGAAACTGGCGAAAGTAGGCAAATTCGGAACTAGATGTTTTGCTAGTTGTTGATTTGTAATTACATTTGGAGATAATTTTTGGTTATTGAAGCTTTTATGTCCTCAAGGTTGTTTGATAGGGCATTGTGGCGTCATTGGTCCTAAAAGAAATAGAACAAACCCGTGAAACTGTGAATGGGACTGATTCCTTCCACCAGATGCATTCCCACAATTGAAAAAACTGGCGATGAAAATGTGCTGCTCTCTCGAGTCACCCTCTTTTCTAATATGCTCGCTCCAAGTCTGAGAAAAGTCTCATGATGATTCGTAAGGTTCCCCAGTTATGACGGTTTTGAGCAATGATGATGATAAAAAAATCCACAATGTAATTTACTTGCCTTAACAATTTTGGTTTCGTTTTTTTTGTCAAAATAAGAATTCTTGTTTCCAACGTAACACAATATGTTTCAAAAACATTCAAAGGATTTTGTTCATTAGAAATACGTGTAAACCATAGGAAGCAGCATAGTTTCTGATGCGAAGCGAAGTTAAAAGTGGAGGAGTATAATTACTGTATTATGGGACTGATAATTTGATAATGTACATAACAGACAATAAAATTTGTCGCTTACTAAATATCATAGAATTAATATGAAGCTCCAGGAGATTAGCACAAATTACTAGCAGATGTTACATATAAATTAGTATGAACAAGGATGTTTGGTAGTTTTGAAAAATCTAAAAGCTACCAAGTTAGGACATGCAGTAATGGCCCTTATAATCATCATTAAAGCTCGGTCAGATATTTATTGTAAGAATTGAGAATTTAAAATAAATAAAGTATTCAAACAGGACGAAAATATGTTCTCTTAAATGCCAATTTCCATTTTATCAACAATTAAAATAGCTGAAAACACCAATGAAATTTTATGTGTCATTCATACGATAAAACTAATTTTAAAACTTGTAACCTAGTCTACTCTTTAGCAGATTTTATTGAAACCAAAGCACGGGTGTGATATGAATGAAGAATGACTTTAATGATATATCAATTGAAAATCTGTAAGCGCTATATATAGTTTTGAGACTATAAATCAAGCAAGTGAGAACGCAAAAGGACCAACGGGACCTGAAGCCCCTTACGGTTAGGCATTGCAGGCAGCCACAATCTCATAAAAGGATCCGCTCTTACATTTCCCGTCTTTGAAGGAGCTCCCTTTTCTGAACAGTTAGAAAAAACATATAAGGCCAGGCTTAAAACTAATTGCATCTTACTACTTCCATATCTTTGCAGACCACCGACTTGGACACATCACTGTAATTTGTGGAAGCCATATTCAAAACGATTGACGGCATCCAAAAGGAGGATTCCTCCAAACTGAATGAATATACAAAGAAGATATCGGTTCCAGATGATTTCCCCATCCAAATTTTTGAAGTTCCATCAATCGCTTCATGCAATTTTATGGATGAAAGCCCTGGTCAGTCACGAGATAACGTCTTAGCTGACCGCCAACTATTTCCTACAGATCTTACGAGGTCGTGGAGTTTTGAGTTCAACTCAAGAACTTAGGTTTTCTGAAGGGATGGTGGCCTGCTTTTAAACCTGATGCATTCTGGTATCAGGAAAAATTGGAGAAATTAGACTTACAAATATGATAGTTGCTGGAATCAGTCCCATATCAAAATTGCATTCGTAACCTGACAGTGCATCAAGATGGTTGGCGAGATGTATTTTTTCCTGGAGCTCATCCTGCAAGTTCTCCAGTGGTACTGACAATGAGTACCTGGAAGGACTTCAAATCCTCATGTCAATTATTTCAAATTATTCCGTTTACATTGATATTTTGAAGACGCTTACAGAATGTATTCCGAACCTCGAAACTTAGAAACTTGAGAGGTGGAGAAAGAAATGGAGTTAATGAGTTATCCAATAAGTCGGCAAAAAATTTAATTGGCAGGAGCTCAGAAAGTGTTAAGAAAATTTAAATATAATTTGGTTTTTCATTTTAAAGAAAATGAATTCTAGAAGCAACTGCATGAAAAGTATCCGCATTCCCAACGTGGTGAACTTGTGTAGGGTGTCAGTGGATAGACGAAAAACCTTTGCTTTGGGAATTAATTCTATTGAAGATATTTCAAATAAAAGTAAATTCAAGTGTAGCAGTAGAAGGAGATGAGCTGTAATTTATTTTGTTAATTTTTTGGTGCTGATCTTGTGATTATCACATTTAGGAAAAAGTTTTAAAGGGCTGGTACAAGATATTCTATTTGAACAACCTAATTTCGTTTTTGAAAATCACAGGTGGATTCTATTTTGGCCGTCATCTCTAGCATTTGAAACTCCCTCATCGTCACTATATTCGATAGTTTTGAAGCTTATGAAAACATTCTAATATTTGATGTTTCATTATCAAATATTAGTCAGACACAAAGTAATTGGAAGAACAGCGATGATTATAGTAAATCTACTAAAAAATATATGCTACGATCATTAATGATATTCCATAGCTCTGTTTTTTTTAAATTTGTATGAAGACTTGATGATTTGACTAGCCTACTGTTATTAACTTTAAATCTTACAATAAATTGTCTATTCTCAGTGATGATACATCTATATAAAAAAATAATATTAATTGACATTATTAGATTCATAATTTTCATGAAATTCATTGTAATAGATATTTTATTATCAGTGCATTCAGATTCGTTAGTAAACTGTGTTAATATCAGGTTTACAAGCACAATATTTCATGGGTTTCTTAAGATTAGTTGAGTAAATGGAAACTTCTTTTTTTTAGCAGATAATGAATTGTATTTTAATTACTGTACACCGGCAGTAGAAGCTAGAGTGTTTGCATAGTTTATTTTCCATTTTTATTTTTTACCAATTATGCGGGAAACATAAAACCAACATTCATCCAGCAGATGTACAGGAAATAATATTGGTTAACGTGAAACTCAAATTATAGCCAGTCGACCAAAAAACTTTACACATTTATTACATTTTATCGGATATTTTATGACCACCCGAGCTCACATGTCTGTGATTATTTTCTTTCATGATTCATAAACCAGAGAAATGATTAAAGATGAGACCAGTTTGTAGGTTTGTCGAAAACATCCTTGCTAGAGATGTTTCCGTTTTAAAAATTTGCAATCAATTAAGTGTGAATCAAAGCAGAAGCAATGCACCATTGGATACACTAACAATACTGTACTAATTCGGTTTTGACTTTTGGATAAGTTTCATGTACAAGAGATAAAACAAGGAATCATGGAGGATCATGAACAGATATAAAATATTCCAAGGGTTTTTGAACCATATAACCTTTTGACTTTGCACGAATAATTGATATTCATTAATCTCAAACAAGGATGCATATAGCTAAAAAAAAGTATGGGTAAAACTGATTGACAAAATATTTTGCAGAATTACCATTTCCTCAAGATGGAATCAATGGTGTGGGGAAAATGTCGTGGAAACAATTTTGAAAGGCGAGAGGACAGAGATCAAGATAAATGCTTCATATGAATTAGTGCAATTAAGTAATTTTGGTACGGCAGAAAGATCCATAAAAGGAATTGTCTCAGAGTTATCTGTAACACGAAATAAATTGTTTGAGAAAACGCATCCAAGTCAAAACCTTCTCATTAAATGAGCCACAATGCATAAATCGTTTAATCAAATCCAGCGATAATTTCAAATTAAAATGATTATCAACTAGTCTTGTAAATGTTAGATAAATATGAAACCAGCTTTAGAATCTAATTATCATGCAGACTCTTTTCCGTTTCAAGTAGGTATTGCATTCCGAATATCCATTATTTTAATAAGCGTTAGCAGGATGCATGAACTGCTTGCAGTGTACCAAACTATGCTTGGAACTTATCTTAATCTTTTCCGTTCGAAATATATAAAATACAAGATTAAATATCAGGAAACTTTAGAGTATTTAAGGTATAAAATTTCCTTTTCCTGATACTCCAATCTCGTTTGAAATCATTCTCAGAAATATCAAATTTTTCCCAGCAAATACTGTTTCCTCTTTTCTGGGAGTTGACATCAAACGGTCAAAACCAGTATCACTTTCTGCTGTTACCATACAGGGGCGCAGGGAGGGGGGTGCAACCGGTGCATTTGCACCCCCCTGGAGTTTTGGGAAATTTTTTTACTGCATGCTCTAAATTTTCTGGTCGATACTCTATAAAATTTCCTTTGTTTTTACAACATTTAACAGTAACAAGTACCGAAACTGCACCTCAAGTTCACAAACTTTACAAAAAGGAACCTGCTACGTACATAAAAATTTAACCCAATACATCAACCATAGTTTCATATGCTTAAACAAACTTTGATTTCCTTTTATTCCACATTCTAAACTTTCTTAACCTTCCTTCTACTGATGCCAAAATGCTTACAAAAGCTTCCACAATATGCCTATATAATTAAATGATTTGACATATGAGTCTCGAAAATTCCAAACAAAAGAATAGAAGAAAATCATTTAAATAATTTATTTGTTTGTTTGGTCTATGACTAGTTTCAAGTTAACTTTAATTTATAAGAAAATTTGCTTGAAACCTTTAAGTTTCTTTTAAAATTTTCGTAATTCTATTTAAGTGTCAGGCTTAATTATTTGAATTTCCTTTAAGATTAAAAGACATATTTTTGGACTGTTTTTAATATATACAATTATGTATTTATTTAATATTTACTTTTTCCTTAAGAATTGCAAGCAATGATTTGAAAAGTAGGGATTCCCTTTAGAATTGTCAAATAGTCGCTGAAAAGTTTAAGTTTATTTTGAAAATTTACGAGCCATTTGTTCAAATATTTGGGATTCATTTAAAATTTACAAACTTGTGTTTAAATTGTTTGGATTTTGTTTAATATTTATAATTTTTATTTCCAGTATTTCGAATTCATTTAAAGTTTACGAACATTATTTTTAAATATTGGGACATTATAAAATTTAGGAATTTGTGTTTATAATGATTTGATTTCCTTCAACATTTACGAACTTACAATTGAAGAGTTTGAATTTCCTCAAGGATTTCCAAACCTTGATTTAAAATATTTAGATTTCTTTTAAAATTTAGGACTTTTTGTTTAAAATATTTGAGTTGTTACTCATTGGCTTGAAATATTTATGGACTTTCATCATGGTTTACGTAATTCAATTCCAAATGTTTTAGGTTTCTTAAAGTATGCATGCTTTTAATCAAAATATCGCTGTTTCTTAAAAACCTTGCATTCTTTTCTTCAAATTTTTCAATTTCTTAACTATCAAATATTAGAAACATTAGCATCAAAATAATCCCAAATTCGTCCTAAAACGTTTTGAGTATCTTAAAATTCTCGGTTTTATGAAAAATCTATACAAAAAAGCATTTAGGAAAAATTGAATCCATTCTCAGCAACAAAATTTTCTCGGAGAGGCACCAATGTATGAAAGGTTATCAAAAAACCACCACCTTACAATAAAACTCTTGTCATAGGTTTACGTCAACAAGACAAATTACATACACTTGTGTTACGTTAAAAAATAGCTTGCACCCCCTGTCGAAATGTCTGCCTGCGCCCCTGTTACCATATTTAAGGCTTCTCTGTCCACTGTTCCTCAAATCAGAATATTGCATGCACAATCATGCACAAGTCACCGTATAAGTATATGTGTGCAGGTATGCCTGAATATTTTAGAAAAGCTACATCTGTACATTTTTTGAAACACCGATTTTATCACCCTAATTTACCGAGTTTGTCACCAGACTTCGATTTTTCAGACCAAAGCTAAAGAGCCAAAAACAGTAAAAAAGGGTGTGAGATCCGGCAAAAAAAGGTGACGAAAACTTTTTTCCTACAAAATTCGTCATGCTGAAATGTGTTACTAATATGCTTAAAATCTTTATAGAAATTTGAATGTCGACCCTGAATGAATCAATTAGAATGCTGTTATGCAGGAATAGGATGTGTGATCTTGGTTTTCCTCGCAATATTTGTAAAATAATCATCGTTTATAAGTTTAAATATATAAAATAAATATTTAATTGGAGGGAGAATCATCTTGTCAACCTGAGGTTGAAAGACGTAAAATTAATTACGTCATTGCAGTCTTGTATTGATCGCAATAATCTGTATAATAAATACTTTTTTTCTGTTACATTCAAAGAGCAGCCCAGTTATATTTAAAAATGACAGTTGTCAGCTTAAGCAGCAAATAGAATAACTTGGAAGAAGAAAACTCAAACTTTTTGCGCCTTTCATGCGTCAATAGGTAATTGTCGTTGCTGATAGCAATTTCTCCCATAATACGTTACAATATGGTTCATTCCATAACGGCAACCAATGGAATGATAGTAGTGATGAGTTATCATAATGCTGGTATATGTGTGAGCTGGGATTATATTTTTTTTGTGAATATTTTCTGACACTTTAATTTTGATCATCTTGAAATATCTTTGATGCTATACTAGTGGGGTCGAAAGTAGGTGATAATTTTCGACTGCCAATTTTTTAATAATTTGAGGTAACAGCCGAATCCCATCAAATCAATCGATCAGACAATGGCTGGAGGTGAGGTCAACTTGGCGATGGAGAATCAGGAAAGGAGCGGCACTCTGGAACTGCCTCCAATGGAGAATCCTCTGGTAAATTGGTTTTTATTAAATCTTACTCAAAATGAGTTCATTTATTTCAGATTGAGGGAAAACGGGCTCAAGAAAGAAGGTCTGAAATAATAATATTGTTTATTGTTGACTTGCAATTCAAGATGTCGCAAAACCGTTCTTTTTCTATGGTGGATGGTGGAGCTTCTCACATCGCCTCCTCACTTGGCGCGCTGGAGAAACAAGAAAACCACATTTTC
>JAQIXX010003006.1:0-21542 GCA_034700605.1 Willowsia nigromaculata
CCCTACAACTATGAGGGTCAAAAGCTCGAGAGGAAACCACCTCCAGTCGACACATACTGTTTCCTTGATAGGAAGATCGGGAGGAAGAGGACATCCCGGTGGCAACCGATTAGAACACAGACTCAACCTGCCGAGTTGGAAGAAGGTGAAATCGTCGAAGACATAAACACCAGGTTCCAGCAGCTTCTGCAAAAGTACAGCGCAGCTCCTTACTCCTGGAGGAACAGGAACCGGCATTACAGGAACCGTGAATACTCAAGATACTTGTATAAATACTATGATCAGTTCCCTCGCGATTGTAACTATTGCAGAGAGTAGATTATGTATGTATTTAGTCTATGCATGTTCCGAATTTGTAAAACATGTCATTAGTACTCATAACTCGGTGTTTACTTATTAATTAATATTTAAGCTTTAAACATATGTTTGTTCTTTGATGGTTGATAGTTTGATAGTCACAAATGAAAAGCATATTTTCGTTAAAATGTGAATCGTCCAGTGTGTCCAGTAGGCTAATTTTAGTTCTTAGGATATGAATGGGGTACAATGAAACGGACATGAAATTATTGTAATTCCCTATTTTCTGTTCCCGTCCCGTCTAATGGTAATTCCTACTGGAAGACTACTATGTAACAGTACAGACTATAATTGCTATGAATTGTTAACAAAATAGTTTTAATTAAGAATCTATATTTGTAGTGTGTATTCCAAGTAATGTTCAATTTCCAAGTAAAATCTCACTCGATATTTAATTACCTATCTCTTGTCTCAAAACTTTGTATTCATCATCACTCACCATACTAACTCCCCGTCCTAAATACAAATCTCCTCTAAAATAGTGTGTGCTGTTGTATCTCATTCTATACTAATTAGTGCATTATCATAAAATTATAGTAATATTTTTCCTCGTTTGAAAGTTGTATGAAGCCCGGCTGGTTGTGTAAAAGTTCTTCAAAAATCATTTGACCGCATACATCCGCTCATATTTGTAGACGATGTTGTTTATGTAGTCAGCATAGTATATTGTGTGTTTAGCCGCATGATTCATGATAATTCTCTCTGTGCTATTATCATTTACTTTGTAAAAGTACTCATATATTCTTAATGTCTTAACACAGTCGAAATTCTGTCAAAAATGTATGGAAGCATGTTTGAATATAATATCAAGTTTCCTTAAACTATCATTTATTTTATGTTTCGCTTGGACTGTTAACGTGTGTTGTGTTTGGAGAGGCATGTTCCAAATAGATTTATTTCAATAATTTCAGTAGGTGAACTCAACATGGACGGTATTTCTCTGGGGGCAGAGTTTCTTCAGGATATCGAAGTGACGAGGTACTCCTCTAGGAGGAGATCGGAGGGGATTATCTTATCCTTCAAGTATGAGACTTCTGAGGTGATCTGCAAAAATGTGAGGACTGGGAAGGTGGACTGTAATGGTATGTTCAATGTATGAGAGATTTATTACCTATGCTAATTTTTTTGAAAAAAAAAACACAAGTTTCTGGAATTATTTGTGTTTCTAGTGAGCTTATTCGAAGTGAAGGAGATCAGAACAGGGAAAAGCTTCAAAGATTTCGAGAGATGGGCTTCAGAGACGAAGAGAGTTGAGAACTCACGCTGCTTCATGGTCCTTTATGGACTTGACTTCCGTCTCAAGACGCTTTCTATCGTTGGTAATTATAAATCATCTAATTAGGATTTGCTCATACCATTACGTGTGCAGTAACACGCAATTTTCGCATGTTCAAGCTCCAACAAAGAAGGACGCAGAGAGCTGGGTGAATGGGTTGAAGTATTTGATAGACAAGCGACCCACCTCCTACCTGGCTAAATTGGACATTTGGTTGGCGAAGCACTTTGACAACTTGATTTCACCACCTCTTCAAAACTGGTTAGCTAAGCTTTACCATTACCCTGGCTTAATTAGCTTATGATGAGGCAATTCAATATTTGTTGTTTTATTTTCTCAGTTTAACACTAAAGCACATGAAGGAATTCACAAACTCCATCAATTTCAAAACCTCCACTGGAAAGCTGAGAGAAAGGTTCCAAACGGTCCAAGACGAAAATGGGCAAGTGAACAGCTACGGATTCCATCGACTCGTCAGGGAGTTTCTTCACGATCAGCAAGTACGCTCTGAATGCATTTTCGTCATCAATTAGCACAAAACCTTGCATAACTCTTTAATTCATTATATTCTAGATCTTCACCGACTGTTTTGGAAAGTACGCTCTCGGTGGACGCATAGACCTCAACGGATTCCAGCAGTTTCTCATGAACGAGCAGAACGAGTCAAAGTACACCGACTACATACCGTACTTTCGGGAGTACGTCAGTTCTGGGAGTAAGGGCCTTGCGTATATGAATGCTCACGAGGTAATGATTATGAGAGACGCAGGCGATGATGCTCTTTTAATGCAATTTACATAAATACTCCCACGCACAAATTAATTGGATTTTATGATGCCTTTCTTCTTGATTCCAAATGCAGGCTGTCGACTTGCTTTTCTCGAAGGAGAACCAAGTTTGGGATACGAAATACGATAAGATACATCATGATATGTATGCAGTGCATTTTTAATCTATACACCCACTTGTTTTACTAATTGTGTTCGTATTCTTATTTTTAATTGCCGGTTTTTTCATTTGGTTTGCAGGACTCATCCCTTGTCCCATTATTGGATTGCTTCGTCTCATAATACGTAATTGTTAAACATATTTTTATGCAATTAAATTGACGTAATTAGTTTATAAGTTTTTTATGTGCCCAGTTACCTAATGGGAGACCAACTTTCAAGTGAATCGTCTACGGAGGCTTACGCACGGTGCTTGAGACAAGGATGTCGGTGTATTGAGCTGGACTGCTGGGATGGTGAGAAGATGACGTACCTATTTTTAAAAATTGCTTTAATTCGCCATAATAATGAATTAAAAATCCATGTTCCGAAATAGGTCCGAGTGGCACTCCAGTTATCTATCATGGCCGCACGCTTACGACTAAAGTATGTTTTGTTGATGTCATCAAGACGATTAGGGATCATGCTTTTGTAACTTCAGAGTGAGTAGTTCAGTTTATGTGGAATATAATATTGAATATTGTTTTCTGAACCAATTTATGTGCTGTTTAGGTATCCTGTCATCTTGAGTATTGAGAATCACTGCAATTTAGCTCAGCAGAAGGTCATGGCCAAAAAGTTTCATGTGAGTGCCGAAATTCAATGACATACATGATTTGATTTTCAAAGTCATTTCAATTTTATTACTTGTCCCAATTTCCAGGAGGTGTTCGGAAGGATGCTGGTAACGCAGCCTCTCTTCAGAGACGAGAGTGTTCTCCCATCTCCCCACGATCTCCGACGTCGTATACTCCTCAAAGGGAAGAAGCTCCCGAAGGAGGCGAAGCAAAGTATCGACGAGTACGAGAAGGAAAAGATGGATTTGCAGGATACGTTCAAAACTGGGAAAATGTTTATTCAGGAAGGGAATCAATGGGAAGGGTATGCACATCTTTTGGAGTTTATGCACATGGTTGGAGGAGGACTCCAGACTAATGAGTTATAAATTAAATTTTTCAGATACTTTTTTGCGTTAACTCATGAGAAGCTGATTTACACTGAAATTGAGGAGGAGAGGGAGTACGAGTATGATACGACTGGTGTAAAGGGTCATGTGAGAACTTTGCAATAACGTTATTGTGTAGACAATTTGCCAATTGCCTAATTAATTTTTTATTCGTAAAGGTCAAGACTATTGAAGAGCTCGAACTGCATTACAGCAAGAAGTGGTTTCATGGTGAGTGAATAGTCAATATTTGCAATAAAATGAGTTAAGATTGACCTGTCATGAGACTATCAGACGCAAACATTTACTTTTCACGTTCCAGGTAAAATTCCTGGTGGAGTGAAGGCTGCGGAAGAGCGAGTGAAGAAGTTTGGTGTGGAAGGGGGATTCCTTGTGAGGCAGAGTGAGACTTATGCTGGAGATTATTCCTTGTGCTTCTTGTCAGTAGTTTTTGAAGTTTACTAAATAATTCGTTAGGAAATACAGTGGACCGATCTAACGATTTGCTTACTTTATGCAGGTCACAAGGTCGAGCCCATCATATTCGCATAAAATCGAATCCCCAACAAACTCAGTACTACCTCATTCCATCCAGACCTTTCGACAGTCTGTACACTCTAATTACTCATTACAGGAAAAATCCTTTGGAGACTAGGGTAAGGTTGTCATTAAAAAAACTTGTAATATATTGAATTTCTCACGTTGCCCCTCTCGTTTCAGGACTTTTGCATTGAAAGGTTCACAAAGGCAGTACCTCCTCCAGAGAAGCACGAGCAACAGACTTGGTAAGTTTACCTTCACTTTCAATTATCGTACGACAAGTAGCGAGTATAGTATCAATTTCTGCATCTTTTATGACCAGGTTCTATCCTAACTCACGTAATCCCGACCCAATGAACCGGAAAAAAGCTGAAGAGGTTCTACAGAAAATCCCCCTGAATGGAGCGTTCCTCGTCAGGTATTCTCAGCAGTACTTGGAGAGCGGCAAAGGAGACCGTTTTGTGATAACATTCCGGATGGAAAACAAAATCAAGCATTGCAGAATCAAAGAAGATGGTCGTTTACTTGTCGTCTCAAGTCAACGCTTTGAAAGCATCGAGAAGCTTATCCAACACTACCAGACCCGCTCGTTTTACCAAGGCCTGAAGCTAAAGCACCCTGTCAATGAGGAGCTGTACAAGGTAACTTAATTATAAATGCTCACTGTTAATAATCTTTTGAAAATGCAACTCTGTAATAACATTTTTCAACAGTTTGCGCACAGCGTTGAAGCCCCTGAGGACGACATTGTGTACACGAGCCCGGATTATTTGGATACGAACACTGATGTCTGCAAGTGTCGAGCAGTTTACAGCTACGAACCGACTGTAAATTTAATCTTTAATGTATTTTTAAAAATTCGGAATATTTTGAACCTCCAATAATTAAAAAAATTAACAATGCAGGACCCAGAAATGCTAAAGTTTCAACGTGGAGATGTGATCATAAATGTGGTCAAGCAGGACGGTATGTGGTGGAAGGGAGATTTGGGAGAACAACTCCAGAAAACATTTCCTGCGAATTTTGTGGAGGAACTTGAACCTGTGGACTCGCCGTTTGGAGAGCTTCAGAAAGGTTCAGTGATGCTCGGGAAAGTAGACATGGAGAGAGGGATTGATGAAAACTACCCGTTTATTCTGAAGATTCATAGTCCCAAGAGCCTTGTTCCATTTAAAGTCGCTGTCAAGTCCTACAAGGAGGCTAAAGAGTGGTGAGTTTCCATTAAAAGTCATCGTTCGTTGATTTATTGGATGATAATTATGCAAATTAATCATGATATAGGCAAGAAATGATCAATGCTGTGAATAGCCGAGCATCAAAACGAGTGTCGATGAGCTACCACATCCAGAAAAAGCATAAAACAGCTCAAGAGTTTTCGAAACAAATTGTTTACTGTTGTACCATCTCCAAACTGAATCCAGGTATTGATTTTGTTGATGTTTTTTATCTCGTGAAAAAAGTTATGCAAAATAAAGCTTGACTTTTATAGAGGACGTCCGCCAGCGAGGAAGAAAATTCAACGAAATGACAAGTTTTACTGAAAATCTAGCTGAGAAGCAGATGAGCTCTGACCCAGAATTCTACGTTTGGTTCCATGAGGTGAAGAAGCAGTTTATTGGGTGTGTGTCTGCTACCAGACTTTGAAATATTTAAAAAATATATTTATGGCTCATGACAGGTTCAGTTCAGCCGAGTTTATCCCAAAGCACAACGAGTTGACTCTTCCAATTACAATCCAATCAGGTACTGGAACTTTGGCTGTCAAATGGTCGCGTTGAATTATCAGACGCCAGGTGAGTTCACAGAAAATCGGCTTTGTAAATGTGAGCTTCAGAATATGGAACTACATATTTCTCTACAGATCATGGGATGCAGGTAAACAACGGGAAATTCCGGCAGAACGGAAGATGTGGCTATGTTCTCCGTCCAGACTTCATGTTTCGTAAAAATTTTCACCCAGGTCGGATCAGAGATTTGGACGTGAACGAAATCCAAGCTTTAACTTTCAAGATAACGGTAAAGTGTCATTTTGTTGTCATTCCATATTAATTTCTCGTATCAACATTATCTAAATATCGTTCTCTCTCCCAACAGATTATCGCAGCTCGCCATCTCTCCCGCATTGACAACAAAGCGATCTCGAGCCCATTCGTAGAAGTGGAAATAATTGGTGCTGACTTTGACTGCCAGAAAGTGCGCACCACAAAGTACATAGCGGACAATGGGTTCAACCCGTTCTGGAATGAGAAGTTCACGATAAAAGTGCTCAACCCTGACCTGGCTCTCATACGCTTTGCAGTCTCCGACCAAGACAGTTTCGGAGACTCGCATTTCGTCGGACAAGCGACTTACCCGGCTAGATGTCTCCTTCAAGGATACAGAAGCGTTCCGTTAGAAAATGGATTTGGGGAAGAACTCCTTTCCAGTATGGTCATTTATCTGCAGTATTCTTATGATTTGTTCTCAAAGTCGAGTAGAAATAGTAGGAACACTGTTAATTACTGAATATGAATAATAAAATCTTAGATTTATGCTTTTTCCACTGCTTTTTTACAACTCAATTGCTGTATTCTGTAAATTGAATTTTTTTCTCATATCGCTGATATACGAGTTGTACGTGAATGACCTAGTAGAAACTGCAGTGATTCTGTAATGGACCGACTGGGATTTGGAAAGACGTGTTGAGAGTGAATACAGAATAGGATCCGTGCAAAATTGGAACAATTTTCTAAACAAGAGTTCTCTGGATTTCCTGCTCCTCAACATTTTCCGTACATTTTTTTATTTCCCAAGCCCAACAACAAGTTACTCCCTAAATGGCCACTTTGCTGTTGTTTGCACATCAGATTTCAAACTGGATTAGGGGCTCCACACACTTGCATTTTCTGGATTGAAGAGTTATTTATTCAAGAGATAGCTGTAAACAGAGTAGAGAGAGAGGATTGCGTGATGTAAAAAAATGTTGGATGGAGCAGTGAAAGTATCTGAAATCGAATCTTCAACATGAAATTGTCTACCATAACCTTTTGTACACTCATTTCCTACAGGAAATAATGCATTTTAGTGTGCTTATATGCTCACGATACTAATCCCAGATACACAGACAAATTACAAACGAACAATGCAGAAACCACTAGAAAAAAGGTTAAAAACTACTTTTAAAAAGTTGTGCCACCACGGCTGCTATTTCCACAGCCAAAAATCATCATGAAAAATTAGTTGCTCAAGTAGTTCCACAAAAACGAAACCTGTTGAAACGCTCACACGCACTACTTTATTTAAAATACTTCATTCTGATCATGACTTAAAACAACTGATTTTATTTTTTACCTTTCCATATTTACACAATATCCTCCATAATTCCCACTTGAAAATACCCGTTACAGCACCAACACTTGACTTATGCATCCAATTTCAACATTTTTCATTGACGTATTTAAAAATTACTACATCGAACAAGTGCACTGATATGTTAAAATTATGTTTCATGGTTTGTAATAAAGATCTAATAATTAGGAATATATATATTGAAGCATTATTAATTAAGTTTTAAAACAAAGGTGACCGAGTTTTAGTCAGCTCAGCACACAAATCAGTAAATGAATAGAAAACTGTTTCACGAAAGGTGCACAAATATATTGAATGACAGATTTCGAAAGATTGTAAAGTGATTCCTAAACTTACAATTTATAAATATATAATTGATTCTAAGTATCCATTCTACAAAGTTTGAACTAGGATTTTCTACTGCTTCGCTTTATGATTTTCAAGCATTTATACTACTTCAATATTATGGCTTTATATGTACATTAACATTTCACTCAAACGCCAAAAGTTCGTAGTTTTGAATGATTTATAGTGGGACAAGTATCAATTACACAATTTCCATGGCTTTCATAAACCAAAATTCTTCCAAATAATCAATTTATAGTGTATCGTCGAGTTTGATTGAGTGCTCTCTATTTTGAGGATTTAATTTATAACTGGTACGGTTTGTAAGTACAATAATCTTATGTTGAAGATATAACATGGATTTTATAATGAGTTTAATTAGCCACTATAGTCTATAAAGCAATTTTTAAACTCTAAATTGTAATCCCTAAAAAAACCTAAAAATTTACAAGTTATCACATCGCCCCGAAAAATCACCTTCCTTAGAATTCGTCATAATTAACAAGTAATGATTAGATAAAACTGGATAAAAACCCTCTCTGAATAGAATTTTTCACACAAAAACAAGTACATCGATCACATTTAGAACCTCTTATGTAAATTATGTAAATTGGTAAAACGCGTCATCATACAAACCTTAACCTTATCTTCAGAAAACTACACTTGATACTACTCGTTATTTCAGCATACTTACAGCACGGGATATTTTTTTAAACGTTGGGTTAAGCCCTAGTCGTCGAATAGTTTGTATGATATCTAATATGGTGTAGCTCCGCAAAATACTTGTAAATTACATTGACTTCCCCACTTCGACAAAATATTATGTTGTGAAAATTATGAATTATCTTTGGAAAAACAAGTTTTCGCATGAAAATAAAAACTAGCTACTTATAACTCATCTCATCCTAAAAATAGCATTTGCATAACGAAGCATCAAAGAATACGTCGTATCAGAAAACTGACTAGACTACCTTTTAGAAACCCTCCATTAAAAAAATCCAAAAAATCACATTCTAACTCAGCAATGAACTTCAAATCTGCAAGAAACCATAAAAATGATCTAAATCTTCTAAAAACGCGACCTTTCCATCGTGTGTTAACTTTCAATCAATTTCCCAACAACAACAAGAAACAGACAATCCGCTTCCCCACTTCAAACAACACCACCACCCACGCAGACCATTTCGCACAAATCTCAGAAATAACAGAATCAATTAGTACCTGTTAAAACTCAATCCAAAATGTTCATTTACCCTCAGAAACACGATATAGGGTTGAAGAAACACTGGCGGTAGAGGATCTGGCGTTTCCTGCAGGATTCAATCAAAACATGACATGTACTTTCGGTTTGCAAATTTTCATGCTCTAGTTCATTTAAAAATGAACACTCATTACCTGTAAGCGTAGGGTCCCATAAAAGCGAGCCACCTGTCCCCATACTGATTCCTGAGGTGCATCAATTTCTGCCGAATATTAGGATTCCCAGCTACAGAATCCGACCCTCCAACCGAAGGACTCAGCCCACTCTTCTCATAAAAAACTGGTCGACTGTTATCCCTCGTAGTCCTTTGAAACCCATTCTGATACTCATCATCCCCTCCATCGCCATCAAAGGAATATGATCTACCAAGCGACCGTTTATGGACGGCAGCCCCATAATTACTATTTCCAATTGGATGGTTGTTCATGTGCCGATGGTTCTTGTAATCACCCCAGTGCTGAGAAGAGTCATCTTGAAGTGGCACTAGACCACCAACGCTACCCATTATAACGTCCTCCTCATTATCCTCCTCGTCTCCTCCATCGTCTCCTTCAAGGAGGGCGTCATCAATGAGTGGAGAACGGGCTCCACCGGTGACGGAACTAGATCCGAGTGAAGCACCAGGAGGAAATTTTTCTTTCAAGCTTCCTTGTGTCGTATCCTCCTCGATTTCTGCTTGACCGCCCTGGCACAAAAAAAGAAAGATGAGAAAAAATGAGATCTCGTTTCTTCCAGAATCTGAGGTTAAAAGCAGTTAATGATCGTTTTTTATGGAGAGTGGATATAGCTTTCATTCTGGGTAACCGGAAATTGAGATGCTGGTCTTGTTGATCTTTCGCTTTTGTGTGTGTATGCTTGTAATGGATTGATGAAGGAAACAAGCGTGTAACACGATACGTGTTTGTGGGTGGAATGGGAAATGGAAAGCAACTTTTCCTCTTGATATTAGAACTGGAAATTCTTTCCAATGTACCCAAAACCCGAGATTTCGGTCATTGACGACAACTGAAAAACTGAACCCGAAAGAACTCCCATGCCCGAGCAAAATGTATCCGGGTTTTTGGGGCAAACTGTTGAATGTTTTGTTACTTGCTGTGATCTTATATATTTCGTTGACTGAATCGAAAATGATAGCCACCATCTTGCTACCCACCCGTCAAAATCAAATCTATATTACACAACATTTATCATGATTCCAAAAAAAACCATTTTCTAATTGGTATGTGTGGGTGGTGACACTTTCCACATGAAATACACTCTAATAATTTAAACCCAAGTTGTACATTTAAAACAATTTAATGATCACTCCAGAAATAACCCAACTAGAAAAACGCACATGCCGGAATAAGACTATTCAAAAAGCAGAACACCGACATAATATGACCCCAAGAAATAAAGAATCAACTCAATTCGGAGAAAGCTCCTCCAAGTTTTTTTACAAACGAGAAATTGAAAAGACTCCTTTTTTTATTTATCTTTTTGCTCAAGTACAGCCAGGGGAATCGGTAGTTAAAAAAGTGGATGTAAAAATTCTTTTTACAAGCACTACGAATCGTTTTTTCAAAAAAACTGATCGTGATCTTGTAAGGTGTGCGTTTCATCTTTTTTCTCTCCTTTCTCTTGACGGCTTTCCCTTGAACACTGAATGGGAAAGACTTTTATAACAAAAAACGCACACGTTTTCTTGAGCTGTATGACCTCCAGTATCGGTTATAGCGTCACCCAAAACCATTCACCCATTTTTTTGTCGGATGAAATGTCACAAAGTGATACGTGTTTTACGTGAGTAGGAGTCTTGTCACATGTGATACACGCATATCCCCGCTTTTCCTCTTTAGAAAATATCAGAAGAAAGGGAAACGTAGAGAGAAAACCATGAAATGGGATACAATGAAATGGAGTTGGGGGATATCGGTGAAAGCAACAGGCAAAAAAGTTGTCATTCAACTGCCAAATAAAAAGATAGCGTAAAAAATACTGGATAGGGATATCATTCACTTTGTTATCGTATGCAGATTACATGACATCGGGACTGAATAACCTGTCATGCATCATGTATGATGTATAAATTTTCCCTGGCTTTACTTCATGCTTGGAATACTGGTAACTTGATGATGTTTCGTTCTCTGTCCTTCGCTTTACAATCCTTGAGTTCTTTTGGGTAACTGATGATCATGTAAAATGAGGGGAAAAATCGTGAAACGATAGGAAATTTTACTGTTTGAAAAATTAAATTGGACATGGGATTGTAGTTGTGTAGGACATTACATGGAAAAAGAAGTAACTCAACTGTACTAACTTTATTGGGAACATGAATTATTTACTAAAGTGCTTAGTTCTGGGGAAAATTCGTAAAAAGGAGAATCCAATAAATTGGATGTTTGAAACTACTTTTTGATCACTTTAAAATTTCTATCTTTACGGTTGAAATACAATATTTGGGAATTTCGAAAATCTGACAAAATGATTGAAAGAGGACGAATGCGAATAAGAAAAATACTAACCAAGCTCAGATGTACTTTGTACAGTCACAGGGTAACAAGGAATGCAAATATTTAACGTGAGGTTGAAAAAGTATATTTGAAGGTATAAGTTAGTATTTTATAGTGCCAAATAAGTTTTCCCCCTGCTCATTTTCAATACATTCATGTTAAAAGATGCATACTCGTATATACTTCAGTCAGTTGAATCGACTCCAAAATGAACAGTTGGAAAGCTAAATAGTTCTGTGTAAACACTACTACCCCATACAAATCAGTTTAGCATGTACTTCCAAGAGATACACAATACAACTCATCAGCATTTGAAACAAATAAGCATTTCATCCGTTGAAATTACATTACAGATGACGCTCTTTCATCTCATCGTGTTTATTTACACACGAAAAGTATGAGAAAGCCAGAGTTTAAAAAAATGTGCAAACAAGCTCATCGCTCCACGGATTAAATTATACTTAATTTGATGACGAACATGGACATGACATTATAACAAAAATGATGAATACTTTTATATGGATTTGCCACCTTGACACATAAATTCCTTGACGCAAACCATTCATCCAAATCTCTACCATTCGCAACTAAAATCGTATTGAATTAATGCCTATAAAGCCTGCATTGTTTCATATGAAATGACCACTCACAATCAAAGTGCACTTTACCCCTACACATCCCCAAACTATCTCGTTTGACTACACACACCGCCCCTTCCTCTTAGAAAAACGATTTGTATCACAAAAACCTTTAATTTTCGCCGAGTTCTCTGCGCTCATTCTTATATTGTCTCTCTCGATTCGTTTGCTTGTTTGTCTGGCATTCAGAAAAGCGTAGAAAACTGGGAAAAGAAAGCAAGTTCTAAAAACAGAATCGGAATGTTGAATCAGAACAAAAAACAGATTATGATGACGATATTAATGAAAAGAAAGCATTCGCTTTCTCCATCCATCCAGCACATGCTTTTGTTCCCCTATTTTTTGCGTAGGTGTACGTACACGTTCGTCTGCTTTCTCCAACCCATCTCATCTTAAACTCATTTCTCCACGCTACCTGATTTCCTTTTTACATTTTCCCTCCAGACGCACATAACAGAATAACAGCTAACCCAATAAAAATGGATTTCACCCAGATTGCCTTTCAGTAAACTTGACTCAAAAACATTTCAATCACAATTCGTTTTTTTTTCTCAGTGTCCAGCGATCGATATCTAATGCTTTTAACTATTAAGTGAGGACCAGTGCCACGTTTTACAATGACGGAATAAAACGATACATAATAAATCAGATTTCCTATCTTGGAAAGTTATCTTTGGAGCGCTATCACAATCTGGTTACGACACCATCTAATGCACTCTACCCATTTTTTATTACCCTTTCTCTCTACTTCTTTATCTCATGAAAGACAACTTGAGTTTTAAAAAATTTGTGAGCTTTAAAGTGTATCGCGTGGGCAGAAAACGGGCGCACATCCTCCAAAAAAATATGTTTTTTTATCTACTTCTTGGAATTATCTTAAGAGTATCTGGTAGATTCTGGTAGTTTTTGAAAGAATGATCACTATCTTATTTATAATTTACAACTTTGTATAACCAATTGTATAAGAAACTTGAAAGTATGTAAGAGAGGAACTTTGTGGCTAATGAATTTTGCATTCTTAAGATGAGCAAAAAGTGGTGCACTCACGTGGGACCTGACCTGGGACCTTTACAGAAATAGTTTTTTTATTACGATTCAGTTCATAATGGAGTGAAAGTGAATATGGTAAGTGCATAGGGCCTAATGAAGACAGAATTAGGGGATTGAAAAGTATATACCGAGAAGAGATGGAAATTGACTGATGAATGAATACATTCAAGTACAAAAAGAGTACAAGTTTATGATTAGCCTCTTGTATGATTTTCTTCGCATGCGAATGAAGCGGACAATATGGAAAGTGGATTTATATTTGCAAATCTTTTGAAACCTCTCAAATATTTTCGTGAATTTGCACTTGCACAAATTCTTCACCTGATTTTCAAGAGTCAATTTTGCTTTTTGAGAGAAAAGTCATCAAGACTTTGAGAAAGGTATACATAGAGAGAGAAAAGTTGTAACCCTAATTAGCTATTTGACTGTCGGCAAAGACAGACACAAAAGAGGAGCAATAAATTTTGCAAGATTGTACTGAATATCATTCGAACAACTCTCCCGAGTGTATTCTTCTTCCTGAGGAGAGAGACTTGCCATTTCTGAGAGATAACGTCAAGATGTTAGATGTAAAAGACAAAGAAGAAGAGGTAGTAGGAAACCGAGAAAAAGGAAGTGAAAGCAAAAGATATTTTAGTGCTGCATAATAAACCCGAGTATATTATGAATTTCTGTGGGGAGGTTGGAAAATTGTGTGTGTGGTTTTGATGGTTTTGTTTTTCGGATGGGGAAAGTTTAGCGTATGAAATTAAAGGGGAAAAAAGTTTTCTCTGTTTCCTCCTATCGTTCGTCATATAAGGTTTCCGGTAAATGCGAGACTATTGTATTTGCAAAAACTATACTAAATTTGGTACAAAATTACCCCAGTTTTGTTTTCTTTCTACTTTTGCAAATAAACTGTCATTACGGTATTTATCATTAAATATTCATGATGGATGACTACCAACAAGAGATTCTAGATAGGAAAAAAATGTAGTTGTCCTTCTGATGATAAATGATGCATAAAATATGCACGAGGAGAATAAATTTCATTTAAATGTGTGTTTGCATGATTTGTATGCATTGCGTGTGCGTATACTTATGACAGATCTAAATAGTAGAAAATAACTTACAGAGTGGAAAGCCTTCCCCCAGCAGTTCCCAACAAAGCTCCAGATCAGTAGAAGAACTATTGATCCCGTAATTGCAGCATTATTCCCAGTTTTACTGGTACAGCTGCTGCTAATTAATCCACTTCTACTGGCACTTTTCCCACTTGCTCGACCTAATCCACCGCAACACCCTCTCAGTATCGTCAATCTCATTGTTCTCTACTAATATTTTTTTTAAACTGGAAACTCAAAAAATGACACCACAAAACCTGAGATAGTTATTATTTTTCTGAAAACTCTACTTTCTCTTCGTTGACCACAGAGCAGAAAGTGAAAGTCAGTCTACTTCTCTTTTCTGTCTGGGGCGACTCGAGACACTTTGTCTGCAACAGTTTCGTATATTCAATCCATTCGGTGAAAGCAGCAGTTGTTGAAAATCCCTTTCCCCATTGATATCCTGTTTCCTGTTCCCACTCTAGCGAAGGAATGCACTCTCACCGATCCCAAATCCTGGGTTTTATCTTGTCTCTGCTTTCCGTCTCTCCACTTTCTCCAACAAGTCAGCATTATGACAAGTTATACAGTGAAAGTCATGTCGAATGATAGGGGAAATCGTATATGTACGTGATAAAAACCTGAGTGCTGCTTGCCAGTTTCCAACCGTTAAATAAATCATTTCCCTATCCATACACTTCAGGTATATAGATATTTTTCCCTTTTCGCCAGAGAAAGTGAAATCATCACTCAGAAAAAAACATACCGAAAGTATGATTCCAGAGATTCGGAGAAAATGAAACAGATGCCGAAGCAGAGAGACAACAGGTTGATCATCATCACGAATGATAATGATGATGGGTTGCTGGTGGTCTAGCCACTCCACCTTTTTTCCAGGGAACTCGATCACAAAATTCGAGAGCATAGGACTCCAGCCTCAGAACTCATTTCCTTATTTTCACCTTTTTTCCTGAGAAAAAAATTGTCATAATCGGAATATTTTGATGAGGAGAATACAAATGTTGAACTGTAGCTGCGTTCTCTGGTTTTAGTGTGAAGTAATGCATCAAGCATAAGATTTTTGGAGAAAGTGTGGTGGAGGTGGAGTGGTTTGGAGTTGTACTGAATCAAATGGTGATTTTGGAGGGTTTCATACACAAATCACAATTGAATGCGCTTTTCATAGGAAAATAAATTTGGTATGATGAGTGCCTTGTTGACTATCGATGATTCCTACTAAAATAACGTTCTAAGCGTTGTTTTCATATCGCTGTCTTGAATGAGACATACAATTATGATGATGTGTGATAGTTTGATACATGATTCAATATTAAATGTCATTCATTTAGAGCCAGGCGACATCTAATGTACTAATGACCAAATCGTTTGCAAGGATGCTCGTCAATGATATTCGGTTGATAAAAAAGAGATGAATTTAAAGTTAGCTTCGATCGATTTGTATGTATAGAACCCCTTGAACGGTTCTCGACAAAATCCTAATCTCTTAAGTATCACATTGTTACGATTAAGGAAATCTTGACGATGAATGCAAATAGGTACAACCAATTCTATGCCAATTTGAAAAAATCCCATTTTTTAAATGAGGGGGAAAATTTCCCTTATCCAAATCTCAGAAATTTCTGAGACAACTTTTTTGAGTGACAATGTGCACATCTAAATGAAAGCATTGTTTCATGAAGATGATCGAGTAAATCGAATTCGGACAATATCATGATAGTAATATCATTATTTATGTCATTATAAGTAAGATCTTATGAATAGTTTGTGCATTCTAAAATTAATATTTAAAAAAACACATAAGCTGACGAACATGATCATGATGACGTACAAACTGACATGCGGACATGCCACATATTGGTCAAATTATAAAATCACACAATCACACACAATCAGTCATGCAGTCACAATTACAAGTTCTTTGTTGTAATCATGCTCCATGTTGTGATCTTAATCTTGTTGTAAATGCTCTCATTATCTAGTGGATAAGTTTTTTGAATAGCAGACTTTCATGAAACAGTCATTGTAGTTGTGACTGCATTGTGTGTGATTATACTATTTAACCAATGTGTCACATTAAAAACTAAAAATCGTTCGCACATGACTCTGTATTTGTAAATGTTGATAATAATTTATAATAAATACGTATGCGGAATTGTCCACACTCCACACCTAGTATTTCTTACCCATAAATGCATTCTTGTCGGCACAAATATAAATTCTTGGAAGGTATCCCTTTTTAGGATTAAAATTTGTTATCTCGACTTGAGATTCTCAAGGCTTCTATTGTCCTTCGTTTAAATAATGGAAAAGTTTTAGCGGATTAGATTTTTGACTCATACAACCGTCCTACTTTTACCACCAATGAGTCATTATGTGAATATGTTTATGCATTGCATTGGTTTCACTTCATTCTTTAGTCTGAAGTCTTGCTTTAGCCATCATTAAGCCACGTAACTATAAATCTAAACCCATTTAAAAGCAGAGCTCAATCGAACTCGAGTCCCGAAGCACGTCAAAGTAGGCTGCATCTGAGAAGCTCCTTGAGTGAATTTTTGAATTTCGTAATTTCTGCTGCAAAAAGTTTCGGATTGATTTCCAATTCTGATTGATTTATTTCCTGGAGGTTAAAGTAGCGAAAAAGAAATTAGTGCTGTTGTAAATCGCAAACCCACTTTCAATTGATTACTTGAATTCATCTTTACCCATGGGTTTATCTTTTTTTGTTTTTCTAACTCCCTGTTACGTAATTAAAATTAAGGAGAATACAAAAGTCCGCAGTTGGCAGTGACAGCCGTGATCTATCTTATATTACCAATTACACTCATTAAAGCCTTTGCTGTTAGATCCTGATTGATTGATTATCGCAAAGATTAAGTTGCCCAATCACATTCAACCATTAATCATGTTAAAGCAAGCCTCTCTTGTCCTCTTCCTCCTCCAAGCAGTGGGACTTGTGTCAGCAAGCGTCAGTTTCAACGTTTCGCTAGAGCTATCCAACTCCACTGGCATGTGGGAACTAACGAGTAGCGAGTACGAAATCGCCCTACTGGTAGGACTTAGAGCACTGAACACGAACGTGAAATCAGGAACAAATGCCCCTTACGATCCCTTAAAACGGGGCATGCGGATCTTTGCGTTCACAAAACTGGTGATAACTGCGCCTCATTCGGGCAACGAGACCTGCAAGCAGGCTTTGAATGCTTGGCTCCGAACTGTCGATCTGAATTTAGAGGCTGCAGAGAGTCTTAACCTGACCCATGGACCCATTCCTCAGTGTGTTGACGCCACAACATTGTCTGCAGTTGGAATTCATGGATCTTGGTCTACTACGGGGATTCCTAACACCAGTGGTAACGTGAAGGCTAATCCAATAAACTTGAAGTACTTGAACCTAGGAGGTTTTCTGGGGGAGGAAATTCCAAACATTGGTAGGATTTTGTTCAAATCGGCAAGTTTGGATGAACAAACTAACTTATTCAGCCAATGGATTAATTACAATAATCAGATATTATGCAATTCGGGTGACAAAAAAGTAAGCATGGTCAATCTTGGCTGATTTTGTGAACTAATTTTTTAAAAATTGATTCGTATTCAATTTTATGTATCTTGTCAAATTTTTGGCGCAGGTATTCTTCGGAGCCGATCTTGGTTTTGATCAGATCATGTTGTTGCTCGATGTCATCAAATTTCAAACTCTGGTCCCATTTCAAGCCGATGAGGTAACGATTTGATAATTAAGCGTCATTCAATATTCTGAAATAAATTACATATTCGTAATAATCATAATTCGCTCGTTTCAAGTCTGAAATCAACACTGAATTCGATGGGAAACCAGACGCCTTGCAGATAGTGGAGGAGAGGAGCGTAACCCCTGTCGGAAAGGAGGACTTCACGTATGTCTTGAGAGTGCGGAAGAACATCTATCCCGATATGTCGAAAAACAGGAAGGATGACAATCATGAGGTAATTTGAACGTCAAAGACAGTATGCTATTCTTCACGAATGATTTCAAATGAACTTTGAATCTTAAATCAATTAGGATAAGCATCAAACAGACCGGGAACGGGACCAGAATGTCAAAGGACATGTGACGGACCTACCAAACAATGAGTCACCACAGAAGCACGTTGATACTACTACCAAGGCAGTAGATCAAGGTGGACAAGTGGAACCTGCGATGTCTGTAGAAGTATCCCTCCTCCTTTTTGCAGTCATTTTTGCAGTGGCTATTACGATCATGCTATTATGTAGAAAGTTGGGGTACATGAATTAAGAATAACTTACGTGTAGATTATTACTATCTCGCACAATATGTTGTTGTTCAAATCAATTTATTGCGAACTATCGTATATATCTCGTTACATTTATATTTCCATATTCGTTAAATCTAGATAAGACTTAGTGTTTCTCAACAGACATTGTTTAATGAATCGTACTATAAAATAGTTAAAAATAATGTTACTCTTCAAATCAATTTATATGTGACTTGTGTGAGAGTTGTGTCCACTTATGTAATCAAATTTTTTTTAAATCCAGATAAGATTTATTATTTCTCAAATGAAATTGTTAAATGAATTGTACTTAAAAATTGGATCCGAATAAAAGTTTATCCCATTCTCATAATAACACGGTATCGTCGCTAAATTCTTTGTTACGGGGCATTGTGAGACGTGAGATCAGTTCCATTGAATTATTTGCATAATTTGTCTTTAGAACTTTCAAGAAAGTAATCGCCCTATGAACGCCAAGAAAAACTAATAGATCCGGTCCATCTCTATCCGCCTAAAAACTCAAAAAAGTCTGAATAATTGAACTTATCTGACTCTTTTAAAAATGCTTGCTTGATTTTTAAAATTCATTAGTCTTGAATCGACAACCGATGACCATGTTTTTGCATCACTTTTGTTCCGCGTTTCTCCACAGTTCACCGTCTTGAATCACATACATACATACACTACACATACCATTTCATTCATTCCGCAGATTTCGAAATGTCCGTAGTAAATACCAAATATACATGCAGTATGCAGTCATGTCATAAATGCCATCAAAGCATGCTGTCCTGCCATTGCATTGTGCTGCCTTACTGCCTAGGTCATCGTCATGTTCTGTCTGTGATTTTGTGATTATCGTAATTTCTGCTGGACGAACACGAAGTGTCAACGAATTGATTGCAAAAATTCTGACAGAATATTTTCTGAAAGGAAGGTCAACGAAATGAAAAAGAAATTAGTGCTGTAAATTGTGAATCGTTTTCACTTTGATGATTTAGAATTTTTATCTCTTTTCTTGAACGGTTGTGGTCATTTTTCCAACTCCTAATTTCGCTACGTAATTAAAGAGTACAGAAGTTTGTAGCAATTAAAACCATTCCTGTTGGATATTGATTGACTTTTAAAAGAAACTATTAACCATCAAAGTCACCGAGTGATCCCCGAATCACCTCCAACATTAATCATGTTGAAGCGAACCTCCCTCGTCCTACTCCTCCTCCTCCAAACAGCAGCACTTGTGTCAAGTGTCTCGTTCACCCTAAATCTGGAGCGACCCAACTCCACAGCCATTTGGAAACTAGTGAGCGATGATTATAGGGACCTCGAGAAGGGAAAACCTGGAGCAACACTGAAATCAGGAACAGATTTCCCATATGACCCGGAAAAACGGAAGATGCAGATCTTTGCGTTCAAAAAACTGTTGATAACTGCACCGCTTTCAGGCAATTATGCCTGCAACGTGGATTTTAACGCTTGGCTTAGAAATGTCAATCTGGATTTGGGAACTGCAGAGGTTCTGGGTTCCATTCCTCAGTGTGTTGGTGCCACATTGTCGACTGTTGGCATTCAGGGATCTTAGACTATTCCGAAGGTTACCAACACCAGCGGTAAGACTCAGGTGAAGGCCAATCCTAATCCGATAAACTTGAAGTACTTGATCGGAGGAAATGGGACCATTCAGATAATCAACTCCAAGACTAACGTTATGCACAAAGGATCAAGTTTTGTTAAGCCGACCCACTTATTCAGCCAGTGGACTAATCAGAAAATTGATTCTAGTGAAGGAAAGGTGAGTTTGAAGTCATCTTTCTGGTTTGAAGACCATTCAAAAATCCCATCTTATTAAATAATTAATGTTTAAAATTTGCGATGCAGGTCTCCGTCAAAGTGGATGTCAAAAGCGACTCGATCATGCTGTTACTCGATATCATCAAATTTCAAACTCTCATCCCATTTCAACGGAATGCGGTAAACGTTTCGTAACTTAATGAATCATCTAATAATACTTGATATTTGTAAACATACATAATTTGTTGTGGCATTGCTGTTTGCAGCCGCCTCTCAATAATCAGTTTGACTGGAAGCCAAACGATTTCTCAGTCATCGAGATAAGAAACGTTTCCGTTTCTCAAGTTGGAATCCAGCCACCTACTTATGTCTTGACCGTGAAGAAAGGAGTTTTTCCCATGAAACTTGATAAACTGGTCAAGTCTCAGGTAATTTGAAACTCAAAGACAGTAAGATATTTTTTTAATAGGTACTATATTCAATTGAGCCTTGTTGAACCACTTTGACTTAGGCAAAGTCTCAACCGACCCCTACACCACCCGGATCATCTTCAACCAGTTTGAATTCAGTGATTGGGAATCCGATTCCACCTAAAGTTCAGGTTTGTGTAATTAACCCTGTAGTAGTGGCTTTTTATAAATGTTCTCGTTTAAACGTGAGTATTCTAAACAGACGCAAATCAATTTTTATGTAAACAGACTGAACCTACCACCTTGACCACAACTCGTCAACCACCAAGTGCTCCAGCAGTGCAGAAGAAAGCCGTCAACGTCACTCCGGCCCCAGCAGCAACTCTTCCACCGCGTCAGATACCCGCACCTCCCCAACAGTTCATCAAGCCAACTCCTGTTTACTCCCTTTTGCCACCCCGGGTACCACTCATCCCCTCAACGCAGAACAAAACTGCCAACACCACAACGAACACTACAACAACTTTACCACCTCTTCCGGTCAACCAGAACCAACCCATAATCATAAACGTCATCATCCCTAATCCCCCTTCATCTGGCGTCCCAAACACGACCACAACACCTCCCCCAAAAGTCACATCACCTCCACGCACTTCAGGAAACAGCAACCTGACAAAGATCGAAACGAAGAATAGAACTACAGCAGAAGGGGGCCAATATGTCAAAGGACATCAGACAGGCATATC
>JAQIXX010003007.1:0-21473 GCA_034700605.1 Willowsia nigromaculata
AGCTTTGCTTTACACGTAAACGTATGTTATATATGATAAACTGAATAAACTTTACATACACCGTTATGCATAATATTAGCACCTCAAAAAAAGGGACTACTTCACTCACTCAGTCATCTTAAGCCATGGTTTTAATTCATACTTACTGAAATTCAATGTCCAATGCATGCTAAATGTTTACTTGAGTTCTGCAGAACTTCTTGGTGGTCTGTATTTTTCAACAAAAATTCCGGAAATATTTATAAATTCATTTATCATGTAGATGAAAACATTGCAACATATTTCATTCCCAATTTCTTATATTTCTTAATTGTTCAATGTTTCTCATAATTTGTTTTAATTATCTCTCAATTTTTTTGATGCTTGTAACGCATGGCCAATAAGTTACTGGAAAAAACTTAAACATTTATAAGTTTTCTTATTAGCATTACATTTCCAGGCAATGCATCGTTAGATAAAACAACTAAAGCTCTGTCAGAAAAAGTTTCCGGTGTTTTGACACGGTAACATTACATGACTTAATACAAACCAATTTTGTGAAGTCAAAACTCCTATCTTTAAGAAAATTTCTGATTTCCATCATTTTAATGCTACATGACCCTCCCATTTCTAATTTCTAACTAGGGAACCTTTCCAGAAATCACGAACTCTCAGATTCAGGACTATATACGTATTGTCCAGTTTTTTCGCTGATTCCAACGGTATACTAGTTTTGCTGCAGAAATGAAATTTGGAGCTTTTGTGAGAGTAATTATGCCGCACCAAACCCATATTTTGAGCTTAGATTGCAGATAAAAAGAGTTTTGCTCGCATAATATGTGGGAAGAAAACACTTAAAATTGACTTAAATTCATTTTCTATTGCAATATGACCTAGTTTTTTTATTGCATGAAGCAACATTTGTATTTACATATTTCATCACTTTGTCATAATCATTGTTCACATTTATATATCGGTTTTAATCTCTGATATTCATGCTTTCCTAAGTGGATGGAATGTAATAGCTTTTAAAAAATCTTCGAGCATATAATACATTTGATAATATTGTAAAATTACTTTTAGCTAACTTTAAGGCTTTTTATGCCACTTATTATACAAACGGCACTCCTTTCGTCTGCATTGTACATTTAAAATAAGGGGCGGCAAAAACTCTAATAAAAGCTTTAAGTTTTATTTCAGCAACATGAACATACTATTGAAATCAGCAATTAAAACTGGACAATATGTACCATAATGGCTTCATAACTGCTGAGGAAGTAAAGCTGAGGAATTTGTTAAACTTCCTTCCAGCAGGTCGGTTTTGGATGCTAGATGAAAAGGAGAGCTTGAAATTAGTTCTTCAAGAGTTGCTGGCATTAAAAATTATTTAATTGAGCTGTAATTATTTTTTCAAAGTCTAACCTCACTTAATTAATGAACAATCCGGATTTTTACTTTCCCAAGGAACTGACACTGATTTGAACTAATCGGGACGCGATCCTATTCGATTTGGAGTGCAATAATTTGCGAGAAGAGTCATGGAAACTATATTTATTTGCTTAACTGACCTTAATGAATGCATGTAATGTAGCAGCACAAAAAACTGGCATGCACACATTTTCCTTTTTTTAAGCATCTTTTTTTCATAACATGACCTGGCACAGACATGGGGTTATCGTTTTAATTAAATGATACTGGGTTATGTATGGGTCTCAATTTTAACCAAGCCTCTGCATAGTGACCAGCAATAATTATAGAAATTAGCAATTAGTAGAAATTTTAAAGATTTGTTTATAAAGTTTCTAAATGTTAAAGCCTGGATACCTAAATACTTATAATGGTTTCATTAAAGATATGATTTTTTTGTCATTGGCTGAATAAAATATTTGAAGAACTCGAACGCGCTGCTGAGCACCATGACTTTCAGTTTTGAGATGAAAGAATGAGTAAATGTATAAATAAGTATTAATGGCATTTAGATTGCTTTTAGACAATTATTTCATTTTGATATTTATTACCTCATAGTCTACCACATACGTATGCTTACATGTATATATGAAATATTTGGATATTGATTTTCTCCAGGATCATAATCATCCTCTTCCTCCTCCTCCCACTCTTCTTCCTCTTAAGTTTCCTCCACCACTTCCTCCCCCCATTGTTCTTCTACAAACTCCTCTTCGTCCTCCCACTCCTCTTCAGCCCATCCTTCCTCCCATTCTTCTTGCTCCGCCCCTTGCTCCCCTTCATTTACATTCTCAGCTCTATCTTGCTCCACCCATTCATTTTGCCCCGCCGCGTCCTCCCACTAATCGTGTTCCGCCACCTCTTCCCCCCTCTCATTCTCCTCTATCAAGTGATTTTTTAAATTTTGAAAAACCGGCCCTTCCTGAACATCTTCATGTTGTTCCAAAACCTGAAATTCCATCTTTCGCTGTATACCTTCCGCTCCCACTCCCGAACAATTATTCACTTGATTCGCCATCTCAATGGGTGATCGTTTAGAAGGGCCTGCCTACAATTCAAAATTAATTGTTTCATTATACAAACTATTTAAGTCACATTTTCCAATGGTTTTGTTGTTAACATTAATTAACGAGTTAATTAAAATTACATACCTGATGATTTTCACCGTCATTTTCCTCTCCCTCCATTTGACGCTTATTCCGTTCACTTTCTTTTTGCATTAAGCTTTGATATCAAAGTTTCAATTTCCAACTGCTTATCTTCCACCGTTGGAAAGATGAAGGCCCTCTATGACCCTTTTGACCCTGTCCCAGGAACGCCCACTCCTCACAGTGTCCATGCCATGCCATATGCATATGCTACCCGATGTCTCAATCAATGCCAGACCAACTACAGTTTGTTCCTTCTCTCTCTTTCTCTCGGCAACGACTGCCGATCTCATCTTATTCCACATTCTTTCAGGCTCACAATGCTTCATCTCTTCATTCTTGTACGCTTTCGTAGAAGCGTCAGTGGGCATTGTGAGAGGAAAGCCCACATGCTTTCCTACTCCTTGCACCGTCTCTCTTAACTCATTATTTTCATCTTTCAGATTCTTCATGTCACTCAAAAGGAGAAACATCTTCTGTTTGAGGTGAGCATTTGATTGCTGCAAGGAAACCTCAGATCCCCCATTTGAACCGGAAGTTTTGAAATTTCCATTGTCCAAGTCTTGTTCCACTTCTTCAATGATAGCTGGAGATGGAGCTTTAATTGTATTTCTTCTTTTAGTGGTTTCGTTTGTTTCTCGAACAATTAAATTTAACACCACACAATTGGGTATGGAATCCCACCCATTTACATTTTCCCTATTTTCCTCTATTTCTGCTTGATTAGCGATCTCGTTGGATTTGAACTTGTTCCAGGTTTCGGTTGACTGTTTTCCCCAGCTGGCGTTTTATCGTCTTCAGATTGCTTATTTGAAATATTAATCCTTTTAGGTTTGCCATTTGCATTGCTACTACCTGGATTCATGACTGGGGATGAGTTTTTAAAATCAGTTCGGAAATATATTACCTGAACGCATCTAATTAAATGTATTGTTAATTTTTAACACGCCACTTATATTTCTCCACAATTGACATTAAGCCGATAAGCCACGTTTGTATAATTTATGCTAAGTAATGCAGTGATGCATGATGATTGAAAGCATGTTAAAAATGTAACATGTTAAAGTGTCTATGTATGCATGCTTCAAGCTTACCACTAGAACATATTGTGGTTTTTCACTTTAAAACTTGCACCTAAACACTGCTTGTTGTAAATATTTACAAGTTATGTGTATTCATTGTGCTCTTAATATAGAAACTTTGAAATGAAAACCTGTAAAAACCTGTCTTTTTGTCTGTTTTGTACCCGTAAATATGTAGGGACTGTAGTAAGTTTGTACCTGAAATCATTAACTGAGCAATGTTAGCTGCCTGAGCAAGGGTGTAAACCAAGCATGTTACATGTTTTGCAGGAAAGAGGGCAGTACTTTTATGTGTTAAAGCTAAAGAAGGTAAATATCTACACTGCACCAGTTATTTAGGTATTTACTTTTTACTTGTGATAAGTGATAACCTAATATCAAAATACGAGAAATTTGTCAGGGCTTTGTAGAAAAAAAATGAAAATTATGAAACCTCACAAATAGCACGTATTCCAAAAATTAAATAAAAACCTGTTAAAATATTGAAAGTACGAGGAGTATTTTGTTTTCACAATGGAACAGCTCTGCTTAATCGGATGCGAAAGTAACCTACAAAGCTAATTAGTAATGCTTGACAATATTTTAAATGATCAATAATCAATGCATGGAATATGTATGTCTTGTAAAATTAAGCTGTGGAACAGATTTGTTGGTAATTTTGAATTTAATTTCAGGTTCAATAAGTAATTTCATGTACGTAAGTTCTCATCAATTACAATTAACTTAACAATTCATTATTATCGCTAGAGAAGTAGCCCAGGAAACACAATAAAATTATAGATATATTTTATAATTAAATATATAAAATTTGATTAGATACATGATTTGTAACGTAGCTTGGTTGACGTTTTCAGTGCAGAGCTAGGATGCCAAAAATGCAAATAGTATCATTTCTAGCATCATGGACTTACAGAAGAAATCCAATACAATTAAAAACATTTTAAGCCTTGTACTACCAGAGCAGATTTAAATGAGCCTGTATCTCATTTAAGAGTTCAAAGTCTTTCCATAAAACTGATGAATATAAAGTTTCAACTTTGTTTTTGTACATGTCATAAACCATCTGAGTATCACAAGAACCAAAATCATTACAAACATTTTCTTCAAGGTGTATCTTTACACTCCGTAATTTCTGTAGAGGTGCCAAAGATTCTGATTCCAATGCCATTTTTAAATTGTGTTCTCTCATGATAAGTTTGTACTTATAGTACGCAGAATTAATAGCTTTGGATTCTCGAGCAGGTTGTATCATTTGTAGACGGCTAACACTTCCTGTTACGTTATTTGTCTTGGGCTCTTCAAATAATTTTTCAAAATGGCCTTTCACCACGAGTGTTTTAAGATTTGGGGTTTGACCAAGACACATTTGAATGATTTCATAAAGCCTACATGGACTAAGCCCACATTCGTGTTGTTTGATTGTCAAATACCAAATTTTGCTTCCAAATTGGGAGAGAAATTCTTCCACATGTCGCCAGTAACGAAGACTTTCAGTTTTCATCTCTTTCTTTAGAGCCTTATGGCGTTGGTGTAAATGTCGGGCTTGTTCAAGAGAGATGCACTGTTTTTTTGATTCCAGAATATTTTGGAGTTCATCTCGCTTCTCAATTGTGTCAACTGTCAACGAAAATGTTGCACACTTTCCAATAAATGGATTATCAGTGCAACTGGAAAATTCAAGTGAAAAATTATTAATGGGGGTTTGATGGTTGAAGACGTTGCGGCTGTTCAAGGCTTCAAAAATATATTTGTGGGAAGGGTCTTCAAGAAATGTGTCAACTGCTTGTCTCCAGCTTTTTGAAAGTGTTCGGCAATTCAGTAGATTGTCAATGTCGAAATATTTAAAGATAAGGGAGCCCACCTGTAATTATTAATGTCGATAAATTAAGTAAGCTAAAAAATATTTTGTACAATTTAAATTTCAAAATTCTCACCTTATCAATGCACGGGGTATATATTTCTTGGCCCACAATGTTTGTTTCCTCAGGCATCTCAATATCGTCGTTAGACAAGAATGCCTGAGTAAATAACGAAAATTGTGTCAATAAGCACATTAGTTACGAATAAGTTTCGAATTTCAGAAAACTAAAAACATAAATTTCGTTTCTTATACCTCCGAATTTTTGTTCGTGATCTGGAGCTGGCGTAAAACAACTTCACGTTTGCTAGCGTCCAAATTTATTTTCAAATATTTATTCCCGAATCGCGGATCTTGCCTTTGTCTTTCATGTCTTGGGGGTTGGGGATTGCACGGCGTATCTGTATTTCAGAATTCAAAAAATCAATTATAAAAAAAACATGTAACCAAAAATAAAATAGTTACCGTAAATTCGCAATTAGACGCCGGGCGCCTAAGAGCCATCGTCGATTGTTGAAAATCGATAGATTGTCCGTCCGGGGCGTACACTTACAAGCTTGTTAGCATTTATAAGCTTCTTACCTTCTGAAATTTTTTTGCAATGATCCAACAATCCGCCAATACTATGACTGTTTCCATTTTTCTGAGGAGAGGAAATCTCCTGTTTTGTAACTGGTTCCACTTTTATTGATGTAGCTGGAATCATGATATCATTTGGGCTACTTTTGGGACATGATTGGCATATACCGGAACAAAAAGTCACGCAAGGTTTTCTCGTTCTGCGTCTAGTTTGAGGTCCTGAGTGACACCTTTGGCTAGCAGCTAACTCCATGGCTAAATTGCAGTAATAAGTATTACAGTCCAAACAAAGACAGTGAGTTCAAAACCACACTCTTTACAGTGAGATCAGATCACCTTCACTATTAAACCGGAGCAAAGCTAAATTGAATTAGCCCACTTTGAAATTCCAACTTACAAGTACTGCAAAAGCAAACCCTCATTAAAATTCAGACTAAAAATTTCCATTTGTCGTCTGCAGTGTGTAGCTTATAATGACAAAATTTGAGGTGGACAAATTTTCAGTGCTTGTTCTCTGAACTATGTTCCAAATGAAACTAAACGACCAGACTGGTAACTTATTTAAGCATGGACAAATGGAGCTGCTGTTTTACTAACAAATACCTTTTCAATTAGGCATATGCAAATGTAGTAGAGTAAAGTGAAATGTTTATTTTTGTGTTCAGTATTTTCATGCTTACACAAAATGTAAAAGTGTGAAAGGAATGCGTGTAAAAGGGTTCAATTGTATTTATAAGTCATTGTCCCAAAGAATTTTTATGGATTGCTACCCTCCCATTCTTGCCAAAAATGGGTTGAATTTAATTCTTGCTCTAAGGAGTGGGTTGGTATATGTACGTGATTTTAGAATCAGAAACACGAGCTTTCATAGCTTTTAGGAAGGCTATGTGCATACCTTGTAGCAATATTAAATTAAACATCAAACATTCCAGTCAATCCTAGCCATTCTCAAGGACCCATTTGCTCCTGTATAAAAACACCACACATAAAATTTGTACGCATACTAAAGTAAACATACAGAATCAACTTCAACTTTGTCTTTTCAGTTGACGGATTATCTGTGCTGTATGAGCATTTTAAGCTCACGTGATTTGATGTGGCTCAACCTATAGTAACGCGTATATCATTTAACTCCGCATTGATTCTATAGCAAAGAAAATGACATGATTATTTTTCATCTTGTTAAATTCTTACATCTGTTAACACAATATCATCACTCACTTACATTATGACATACTTTTATTTGTGCTGAAATACGTTTCCAAAATGTAAAAGAATCAACATGGACGAGAGATAATTAAAATTTAAATGAATTTATATGAAACAGTCGTGATCAGAACAGGTAGAAGCGAGATTTGACATTTAACTTCGGCTGATATTTTAAAATATGGGCATATTAACTATTCTGTAAGTTTGTAATTTCCGTTTTCGAGAAAAGTTGGAACAAAAAGTGTGTGAAACAAAAAGTTCTTTCCGGAATATTTTACTGAGCTTATTCTGTATCCTACATTGTTGTAGGAACTATATTTAACATTGATATATACAACGAAGTTTTGGGAGGAGAGGTCTTTGGAGAGGCAACATTATGTGACCATATGCACTTGCCAGCACTTTTACGATTTGTCATCTGTCAATCCTTATAGGGTGAAGTCAAGTTACGTGCTTGAAATTTATACTAATAAATAAATTTTAAATTAGGTATGCGTAAAAGTAAACATGCACAATTGGCCATTGAGGTTTAGTCTGCTTGCCAGCATACTTGGAGTAGTAACTTTCAGTATTCAATTAGACAGTTGAAAGATTCGGGGAATTGTTTATGTGATGCGACTATGCTGATCCAGAATCACGCCCTTTTTGATATGCTATTAGACTCTTTTTTGTATAGTCCAATAAATGAAAAGTATTTATAGTTATTTATATGTAATAGTTGTTGGTTATTATTTGTAAAATTGTTTAGTTATATGTGTATATTAGATTGTTAAAGCACTATATACTTACATAACTTCACACTGTATACTACTAGAAGCATCGTGAATTACAAAATAATCCACAAAATTATTTACTCTAATAAATACATACAAACCCAGAGTTAAGCACGCTAAATTTTACGGTTATACCAGTTCCTAATAGTTTCCAGTGTCAATTGATTGTAAGATTCAGTAATTGCCATCTTTAAACTCGTTCAATTTTATTTGGTCAATAACTTATTTCGAAAAACAGAATTTAATTTTTTTTTCTTCGTGGAAGTTTTGATTGCAAAGGCAAGCCTATAAATAACTTTACTAATAATAAATGTACATTCCAAATGAGTATACTTTAAAACTTTTCCATTTAATATAAATGTTAGTTATAATGTAAAATTGAAGGCCAATGTATGCCAATTTTTGTAATAACTTACGATTAGAGTTAAGCCTGTTGTTCATATTCAATAAATTTTAAAACTCATTAGCATTATATACTTTCAAATTCCGGATTCAGTAAAACAGTTAAGTCAATGATAGATTATGGAAGAAACTATATATTTGATGTTTTTTTTTCTTTTTTTCGTTATATTTGTTACAGTTATATTGTATACCTAGTATAGTTGTTATTAATTATCATATCATTGTTTTAACCTAACCAACAAGAATATGAATTAAGCAGTTGCTTATGAAAACTGCATGTTTGTATGATCAGTTTCAAGGTGCCTTACAACAAATGATAAACTTAAATTTCATATCTGTCTCCACATGTCATTAATACATTTTTTGTTTCCGAATCCGTATTTAGTTAAGTTTTTAATAATTTACGTTTAAAAAATTATGACAGGACACCAACATCTATTAAACGAAAGTTAGATTAGCAACCCCATATTTAAAAATCAGTATAAATTTTAAAAAATTAAATTCATTCTAGAAAACTCTGCATCGTCTCTGAACACGTGGCTTTGTAATCAAAAAGGATTTCTCAAGTAGTAGCTAACTACTTTTTTATATTGAATCTGAATTTAACTAAAATGTAAGCAAAGCACTCGTTATATTATTAACCACTGTGATTAAAAAGCAGCCTGGAGAATCTTCTACTATATCGAAGCTTGTCCCACAAGAAAATTTAGTGGGAAATAGGCATTTGTTGTTTAATATAAGCATTTTTCTGTTTCTTGTACTTGCTACATGCTCCACTTCCTTTGAGAGTAACATTTTTACCCGGACCGACAAATTTCTCACACGAGAGAGTACAGTGAGATGAGAAAGAACCCAGAATACCAGCGTAAATGCTACTGCATTCATGTACACCTGAAAGATAAGTGGGGCCCTTTCCCCTCCTCGGATCCCCATCCAGAAGGAAGTCACACTGGTCAAGTGCCCACAAAACATCATGAACCCATTCACTCTGTTAAGGAATGGAGTCATGTGGCCATGTACTATACGCAATTCTTGATATCTATCACTGAGAATCTTGGGGTTACCTATCTTCGGAATCGTAGTCAGCACACAAATATACGCTTGTAGCGTAAGGAATAAGTAGAGAAGTATGAAGCACATATTTTGACTTACGCAAGCAAGAAAACCAACACACGTCACGAATCGTAGAATTATGAGAATTGGAGAGATCCAAATATGAAATACAGTAGTTTCCATGAGGGCATCTCTTCCGAAAATTTCATTGCCCGTGTCCAAGTTGAACAAAACTAAGATCCCTGCATTAAGTCCACTGAAAGTCCAAACTATTATTCCAA
Organism: Willowsia nigromaculata; assembly: GCA_034700605.1. Lineage (NCBI taxonomy): Eukaryota > Metazoa > Arthropoda > Collembola > Entomobryomorpha > Entomobryidae > Willowsia > Willowsia nigromaculata. Next base: position 9,832 of record JAQIXX010003007.1, read on the forward strand.
CATATAGACTCCTTCCAGCGAGATTTATGTTGTTCTTCATCATTTCTTCCAATTTAGTCCAGGAATGGGAATAAACTGCAATTAACCGGTTTGAAATTTTAAGATTGGAATAGTTTTGCACCTTTTATACAGTATTTCTATTGATTCTGAATACTTACCATAAATTATTTTCTTCTGAAGGTCCAATAGTGCATTGAATGCCGATTTGATTGATAAAGCCAATCCATACATGTAGATTCCAATTCCCAGCGTTGAAATTTTGGTGGTTGTCGCTGCAATTAGTAGAATTCGATTGACCACTGGTGCAGGTGAGCAAAATATGTACCATAAACCACCAATTACTCCGTTTATAGCATTGAAGAATGTTTGCTGAAGTAGCCAACGCCTCTGGTTCCATGGGAATGAGTCGGTAGCTGTACGCTCAAGTCTTAAAGTCTTGAATTTCCATTCCACTGGAGCGTTTCCCCAATATTTGGAAAATGTGGTGTCGTAAAATTTCATAGATTTTCTGGTGTACTTAAATGCTAAAGGCTCTCTCCAACCACTCATCTTTTAGTTTCAACGGGATAGGAGAACTTGCAACTAGAAAACTTTTCGGTTTAAAATGTAACACAACAGAGTCTGAGGTTAATAGCGTATTAATGTTTCCATCAGTTTCTTCGTATTTCCAATGTATATTCTTAAATTTTCATTTGGGTTAAAATTACAATTAAATTATTGTTTGCCTAAGAAGGTGAAATACCCATTCATGAAATATATTCAACCTATGACGCTTAGAACACACCACTCCAGAAATTGTTTCCCAGTTTCGAAAACCTTTACATTCTTATGATATAATTACCCTGATATCCATCTGCTATGAATTATATCATCGGGGACTGTATCCCGAAAACTTTCAATGATTAAATGAGCATAGTTTTTTGATGATTTCTTTTCAGATTCTGAAAATGAATTTTTAACCTTTCTGGCATTCTAAAAACCCAAATATTTCTCCCATCCTGGAGAGTAGAATATATTCGTTTAAATACGCAAGGTCCTCCGCGTAAATGGAATGTGAACATATCCTGGTCTGTCAAAATAGAATGTGATCTAAATATATTTTGAACATTTTCGTCCCAGCAATATCGGTAACATTTAAAGTGTTTGTGTATCAACTTAGAATTGGGCATAATAACTAAAATCATTTTAATATTATCTGGACGTTAGAGAGAATGCGGAAAATGACTTGTGACTGCTATAATTTACATGGAATTTTGAACATATTTTGTAAGTAGAACATAACGTAAAATCTGAAATAGATCAACGTGCAAAATAAACTTTTTCGTTTGCAGACGATGGGGCGTCTATTCAATCCTCTAGTTTTTGTTAGAAAAAAAATTCTGAAACATCTTATTCATCATGCATAAATCTGCGATAAAATATAAGGTTTCCATGTAATATGCTCTGTTTGTTGAAAAAACACATCCAAGGCAAAGTAGATCAAATACTGTTTTATAGTAACTTAGGTACTGTAATTTCATTGAGGGCGTCTATTAGGAGGGGAGGCGCGTATTAAATGGAGCGTCTATTTACTCCGTCAACTTTCTAGTCCTTCGACGCCGGAGCGGGGCATCTATTCGAGGGGGCGCTAGTTTCGAACATGCGTCTTTTTAAAATTTCACGGTGTACCAAAATCTTTCAAAATTTCTGACAGGATAAGAATAGAAAATGAGGTGGCTAAACGCTTTCTTTAATTGCTTTGCATCCACTATCACGACTTAACTTGCCAGCATGTTTTGCCAGCCGGCTGAAATTATGTTTTAGTTCTGTTAATAGATTCTCCTGCCAAAGTTAGTAAAGTTCTTTCACAGTCATAAATATGTCTAGCAGTAACCTTGAAATACTTTACATGACTCGATAATTGGATATAATGGACTGAAATCCTATTACTACAACACTGACGATATACATACGGCAAGTCTACATTAAACGATAAAGTATACATGCAAACATGATACAAGAATATGAATATTTCATAAGTAGAACATGTACTAAGCTATCACAATATTTATGTGAACTTGTTTCGGAGATTCAAGAAGATCGATTATGATTCTCTATCAATCATTGTACGTCCTAAAGTTCTTTCAATCATAGAAATCAAGATTTCTGCAAGTCCAAATTTTAAAGGCTTCATGATAGGATTATGAACCCTTTGTTTTATTGGAATGATTATTGTTTTCAGGTGTGTTAGGGCATAATAGCCGACAATATAACGACTGAGCCTGTAAACCACCATTAAAAATAAAACTTTTATCTATCTATCTATCTGTACCAGTAGAAATTTTAAAACACACCAAAAACAGGAACTTATATTAAAATTATATGGACAAGTTTAATTGTTTTTAGTAACATTATATGTGTCATAAGTAGAAGAAATAGCACAGGACTGCCAAATGACAAGTCACAACATAAATATATGCAACGGAAAGAACGGTATTGTAGTCAACGACAAGTTTTCTTTTAGAATTTTTATTTAAAATCTTCAAATCTAATCAATGACCCACAATTCAAATCACTTCATATGAGTACAATTATGAAGCATTATTATTTTTATGACAAAGCATAGCATTAACTATCCCAGACTTCTTTGAAATTAAGACTATGGATTCGTTAAATTTTATTTGTAATTTGAAATTATTAATGGTGACGATGGTGGACTCACCTTAACCCCTCAAAACTTAGGGTGTGATACCTGGAGTTTATTTATCTCACAAAAAGGTGGAAAGAGAAACAGCTAGTTGTGCCGTTGTAATATACACTATGCTTCGATTCCTTCCATTATGTAGCATGTATAAATTTTTATGCTATTGCCTTTTCCAAGCGTTATCACAGTATTAGCCGTTCATTCACTCCGTATTCCAAAATTTGTGGAACCACGTAACAAGTACCTCTTCTTCAATTGTAGTAAAAACCTGAATGCACTACCAATTGGCTGTAGAGTTGCTTCTATCTTAGACTTAATTATTACACTCATATTTGTGCCACGTAGCCTATTTGTTTTCCTGAAAGAGGTTTTACTAAAATTTGTACGAAATATTAATCGCTTATTTGCTGAGCTGTTCTGCAAATGAATGATGACTTGTTTTTGTTAAGACTCCGTTACTTGAGTTGTTCTGGTTACGAAAATATTCTTCTATGTGTTTGATTCTCTTGTTTATCAATTAGCTGGTTCTGTTTGGTATCCTGTTTCCCCCAACAATTTTTGGGTCATTTGGAATGAACTGTCTTTTGAAAAACATATAAACAAAGCTCTTTCCAACCACTTATAAAATTCAGGTAAACGTAAGAGGGAAGTAATGAAGAGACATTACCTTCCAATACGATCACCAAATAACTTGAAAGTTTTGTAATCTTTGAGTAAAATGTATAGCCTCCAAAGTGTTGTGTTTTTTAATATACCCACTAATTTCTTAAAACCAACTAAAAGAGCATCCCGAGATTCCACAGCAAATGCACTCGTAGACATAATCAGTGCAGTTAACCATAAAAAGAATATTATCAAAATGTTTCCACTCATTGTCAGCTTTTTCAATTCAGGTGGCTTATATGTCAAACGTAGACCACTGCTTACTTCGCTAATGTACTTGTCCCACCAATCGAAAAGTCCAGTTTCCATCATCTTTTTAACTCTCAGGGACAACCACACAGGTACTCTGCCTGCAAATGTGAAAACTATGTGTTTTTTGAAATACAACTCTTTCCTCCCTAAATGAACTTGGTCATCTGATATATTTGACTTTAGCAATAAATCCGAATAGTTTTTAGACATAAGAGTGGGTAAGACAAGAGCAGATTGTTCACAGCGTCTCAAATGTTCCCATAACACTTTCTCTTGCGTTAAAAATAAATTGTTTTTGAAGTGGTCCGCATGCTTATAAAACAAGTTTTTATCCTTAATTAGGCTATTTGTTTCGGTGCTTAAATTTTTCCATGCCTCGTGCAACAAATTCTGTGTGGACCGGTGCACTGATGTTATATTGTAGAGCAGTTCGTCTAGTTTGTTTTCCAATATTACGTTGTCATTATCAAAAGTATCCTTATAAACTTCTGATTGTACTGATAGACTGTATGATGTGTTCAATATAGAAATATGATGCTTCTCCCAAAACTCATTACTCTCGTAAGGTGTTTTTTCTTCTCTCCTTACTGACACTAGAACAACTCTACTGTAAATTGTATATTGGTCAGAAATTAGGTTTTTAAGAGTCTCTGGATGAATTGCTTTACGAGGTAGAACCATGTTGTACACATTGTCATTTTTCCACGCATTACTTATCACAACCGTGGCTAAGTAAAATGAGCACAGAACAATCCTTGTAATAAAAACCCTTCTCGAGCATCTTTCTGTAACATCCTGCGAAATATACGCTCTCAATATTAACTCAAAATGGGAACCTGTGGAATTTATTCTGTGGGCTTTTAGTGCCTTAAAGACTTGAACCAAACAAATACTAGATGCCATAATCCAGAACCAAATGTACGGATCAAATACATTTATAAGCTGTTCAAAGGCAAGAGCTTCTGACTTGGATGAACCGCAAGCGATAAAACTCAAAACATTATTATTATCGATAAATGCGAGTTGATATCGCTGGATATCGTTTGTTGGATATTTTTGTGCCGATAAAGTCAACAGTAACGAATGTTTTGGTCGCATTAGAAAATCAACTGAAACGCCTTCATTAACGATAACACCGTTACTGCATTTTCCAGAAGAAACTAAAGCATATGTATAATTTTTTAATATTTTCATGAAAATGCTGACGTGTGCATGGGCAAGATTCTCGTTTATGGAGATTTGGGAAAGGAGTAAAGAGTTGCGAAAGCTGTTTTCGCAGAATTGCATTTGATTCGTAAAGTCATAATAATCACCAAAATCCCAGTCTACAAAGACTGATTTAGGAGTACTGAGCTTGATCAGAGTGCTATATATTCTGATGTTTTTGTGTATACTGACATTTCCAAGTTTACGACATGGATTTGGCCAACATTCTGGACAAAATACATATGTTTCTGATCTGTTTTTAAATAGCACTGAAATCAACAAAACGTGGTGGCTCTGATATAAAGGTTTTCCAGAACCTTTTTGATAACCCAATTGATTTTCAAACCATGAACGAGTTTCCTCCGAAAGTATTGTCATGTTTGTAATCAAAACAATTTGCCACACGAAAGTTGACGGTAGAATGTTCTCTTTGAAAGGCGATGAATGCTTAAATATATATGGATGCCAGATGTACTGTTGGTTATCCACCATGACTCTAGGAAAAGAAATAGAAACATGAACTTCACGTTGCCAAGGTTTTGATTTCATGCTGAATGGAATGAACTCAATCTCAAAACAGCAACTTCTGCGGGATACACCGTGTTCTAGACACGAATTAGGAGTCAACCAAATCTTGATTGAGTGGTTTGTGTAACTTTTTGCTGGTAACCAAACTAATTCTGGGCTTCCTTGTAAGCTTATTGACGTAGTCACTGCTACCGTTAGTTCTCGCAATATTATCGGATATTCAATTTTATTAGGAATATCAAGTCCATAATAGTTGTCAACCAATATTACACTGTGCTGAGATCCAAACAGTGAAATGAAATATGTGAGGTCATCCAACGATAACATCTGGAAGCTCTTGCTTGTTCTGTTATATCCCGTAAACCCATTCAACTCGGGCAAAGGTCTCAAGTTCTTTGGAATATCTTCGTAAAAGTCTATGGAACGAGAATCCATGGACACCTCGTTATTGCCAAACGCAGCGTGGTGGTGTAAAAAGCACAAAATCAGAATGATTGAGTACATTTCGAATTGGTTTTGTAGTGTACTTAAAATGCAATTAACCTCTGAATTTCAAAATTTAGTATTACTATACAGTAATGCAACAACTAAACTTATCGTAGTATAATTTTTAAAAAAACATTTGATAAAATTTGATTTATAATTTGCAAAGTATTACTCCGCAAAAGTAAAAGAGAAACCTTATCCTTACGTTGGCTGCAGTAAGGTAAATCGCATTGCTTACTTGTTAAATTTTCACAGATTTTTAAAGTATTTAAAAATCTGCTTAAGTAATTATCAATTTCTACCCTAACAAATCCTGCTTTTTGTTACTTCTAGTAAGACATGAAATAAATAAACTCTTTCTGAAGAAACGTTGAGCAAACGTTTATTATGGTGATCACAATCTTTTGTAAATCTCAAGTAAATGATCCAAACAGCTTTTATTTTATTTTACATTAACTCAAATACTAGGAGAAACCAGTAACTCAATATTATTGATCCAATTTTAAAACTAACCAGAGGAAAGTTACTTCTCCAATAAGCGACGAAGAAACACGTAAGTTCCAAGCAATGTAACAAGGCATATTGCGCAGTTTTTACTTGAGCTTATTGATTTTTGTTTAAACTGGACCTAATAGGAAGATATATTCATCGCTTATCATTTTGCATTAAGAATTGTCTAATGATTATTGCGACAAGATTTGAACTCTCCTTATTACTATGATTACAAACTTATCTTAATCACTAAGCACTGGTTATGATCGCATCCCCCAAGCTACTGGTAGTATTGTCCAATTATTATTACACGCTGACTTATAAAAGGTTTTCTAGACTCTGGCAATTCTCAGAGTTTTAAAGCATTAATTTTGATACTCCACCAGATAATTGATAAAATGTATAAATATGAAATAAAACTATTGTTGCTATAGTTGTTGAAACTGACTAAACTATTTTCCCTCTGGGGAACCCAAAACCTAAAATGTGAAGATGGTCTAGCATGAGTTCATTGAGTGGAATTAAATATCACTTCAATTTCAAAAGTTTTCGAAGTGACTAAAGTGTACTTATGTTTCGAGGTATTTCATCTCTAAACTTGCAAGCTCTCAAATATGTGAATATAGAAGTTGTTGGAAAATAAGTTTTTACATCCAAGAAACCAAATATTAAACTTAAGGACGCATCAAAAGAAATTTGATTAGATAAAGAAATTAATTTGTAAATTCGGGGCAGAACAGACAGAGCATGGCTAAAAATCCACAAGAAATTATATTATGGGTCACAGTATTATGCACTTACATTGACACACAATACTTTTAATTAATTTAAAGCTAAGCGCATGTTTACAACCTGTAGTGGACTATATATTAAATTTTCACAATTTGGTACTATGAAATGAACACTTGTTGTATGAATTTGCATGTAACTAGAAATAAACTTTTGCAATCTCTAGCTTAATTCCTCAATACGCATGATGCTTGAGCTATCAGTTAATTTATAATGCTGCCTTAAAAAGCAAAATAGATGGAATTATCCCATGCCAAAGTTTTTCAAAATACATTCATTAGCTTGGGGTGGCGGCAAAAGGAAAATTGTTGCGATAAATATTTGACATTGTTTACAGCTACATATTTTAGTATATGTTGCTTTTATAATACCAAAATAAAATATTTTGGTCCTGTCACGCTATGTGAAAGAGGCGTGACAGTTTTGTATGTAAGTGCTATTTATGTTTTAATAATAGCTTATGGCTAAAAACATTTTATCTCACTATCAGTTTCGAGACGAATATTTTTTGTACTAGATAGCTATTGACCAATGTGATTTGGCTAGCACTTATTTTTCCTCAGGTTATCTTTAAGAGTACCAATTTGACCGATTTGTTTCCTGTTTAACTCACTCCGATTAGTTAGTGAATTGTGTAACGCTAGCTAACCGGAGTTTTAGAGAGAGAAGTTAAGCAGTTTGCTAAATAAAGTTAGTGAAAATATCCCGGAATAAATAAATAATATCAAATTAATTATAATACGCAGTCGTATATTGCACCAAGCTTGGAATAAGGGCTAACGTCAGCAACAGAATGCGGGTTCATTCAATATGGTAGCACTGCTCAGCTTTGACGTATTTAAAATCATTTGGAATGCTTTTGAAATAAGAGATATTTGGACAAGATTTGTGAAACTTTTTCAGATGGGATTCTGTGGACACTACTTCCAAGTGATTAACAAAATGTAACATGATAACGATAACACAAACACAACAAAATAAAAATCACGTACGTTGCCTTGAATGACACTTTTAATATTTTAATCTTCATACAGAACTAGTAAACTGGATAACTTTAGGTCTAAACGTTGTAATAACGTTTTGTTGAGTTAGTTTAATTGAAGAAATTTACAGTCGGTGTTTGTAACATTTAAAAAAGATAACAGCAGAAAAAAAGAAGTTAGAAAGTGTTCAAAATATTTGCAACCTAGAGATGAGCAATTAAATTTCTATTCTTAGAAATTTCTTAGTCCTGGTTTTACCAAGAAGAAAATACTTACTCTGTTATGTGGTGTGACGGAAGAAATATTGTAGTATTTTGAAACACGCAATACTGCTCTCTGTTTAGTTGTTTGACATTCAAATGTCCACAACTAGTTTGTAAGCAAAACAAACAAGTTTAGGAAAAATATTTTTGAAGCATGTCCAAAACTACAACAACTATTGGAAAATCTATGTTGGTCACAGTTAAGAAAGAATATGGGAGGAATTAAATGTTTGGCAAGCTTCAAATCATCAATGCATAAAATAAACTTCGATTAGGGGATATTGTCCCATAGTTGAGTGCTATAAATTATGCTGAGTTAATAAGTGTGTTGCTATATGCAAGATAATTAGAATCTGCCAGCTTAATCCAATATTTCAAAATTTTGGCTAATTTATTTAGCTTTTCATGGTATCCAGTGATTAGTACAAAATTTAACTAAATTGAAATGGACATGAAATATGCCTACGTATTTTATGATTTCATGCATTTTGCTTATTAGCTCTGACTCTGAAAACTATATTCTTAATTAAATATACAAATTAATTTATATTTGACATTTACAATAAAAATAAGAAACTACCAAATGACACCCCACAATACAAGTAGACTAATAGTAAATTACTCAGGTAAGCAACTGGATTTCTTTAAAAATATTTCATTCAAATCTCCAAATCTTGTCAATAGTCCAAATAAAAAATGGATTCCTTTGAATACTAAAATTAATATTTTGAAACGCATAAAAGACAAAGCAAGCTGCAAGACATTTCAGTCCAATAATATTATTACAAAAAGCTACACTTCCTGGATTGTAAAAAGCTGGTGGAGACAGAGTCTTCCTCCTTCTCCACACTCAAAATGACCACCAAGGTCCCTGGGGTCACCGAAAATATGACCCTTCTCCCAGCTCGGCAATAACGGTGAGCGGGATATGCAAGAAATACGTCCATTACGTTTATCCAAGTTGTCGAGATCAGTCGGCATTTTAGGACATCGTCCAAAATTAGAAAGCCGAAGAGATAGTCTGTGACCAGAAATTGTAAAAGATATTGGGAGCTTGCGAGAACATTTGGTTTGAAAATAGAAATTCATGTGGATTGGAAGATACTCTTGCAAGTTTGGTTTCCTTTTACTTTTCATTTGGCAGCGATCTTGTTGCCTCAAAAGGAGCCCTCATTTTCGATTTACCCCTTGTCTTATCGAGTTTGGGGGTGCCGTAATTGATTGATAAAATCGATTTCAAATGATCATCCAAGACTAATAATTAAATTACCTACAAACATAAATCTTAAAGAGGAACTGAGAATAGTCAGTGCAAGTGTAAATGATATCGCATGCAGCTAACTTTTTCCGATTTTCAATGATAAGTGTAAAATTTCCATGCCAAATGATAAGCTGAATATTAATTAATCAATCAAACAATACCGAGTAATGTATTTTGGGTGAAAATCTTTTTTAATCCATCAAGTGTAGAAGTGTATGATGCAAATGAATGAATCAGTACCGATTATTTTGTTAAATTTTAGCATGTTTATTTTAATACATCATAATTACAGGATTTGCCAAATTATAAAATGCCAATTCTTCAACAAATCAGATCATTTTTTCATGTAACCAGTTGTGAACTTCTACTTGCATATCATTAATCTTCATCAGAACTTGATTCGCTTGAACTTAGCAAATAGCAATTATTACCCTCCTGGAGAGTAAAGTTGACCTCTATTTCCTGCAAGGGTTCAAATGTCTTCAAGAGCTCTGCCGACCATATCTGTGCACAGGTAGCCTTGTACGTTTCGTAATCCATATTGTCACCATCCTGCATTTTGTGGTAGTCACTAATGGTCTCTCTTAAGAAGCATTTAACAGTTTTCACATTTGGCAAAGGAGTCAAGCGGTTCTTCTTCAATGAATCCTCCAGTTCTTCAATTCGTGTTCTGAGATTGTATTGATAATATGAATCGTACGGAGATTTCAGTGGCATACGTACGTACGTAGGAGGACGCGACCTCCGATAACACTGGTGTCTATGTCTGCTCGGTTGTGGTAAGTAGGTATCTAAGACCCATAGTGGTGAAAATAGTTTCTGGAACCGGCCGTTTATCACGAGAGTCTTCAGGTTCGGAGTGTATCGTAGACATGTTTGGAGGATCAGATGAAGATGATGTGGAGCAAGTCCACATGTCTCTTGATGAATTGTCAGATGCCAAATGTGACTCCCGAATTGTTCTAGGAATTCATAGACCAGCTTCCAAAAATCCATGCTCTTCATCAAAATCACTTTTTTTAACGTTAGCCCAATTGTTAATTTTTCCTCTGGTTCTCGGCCTTCAATGTTCCATAGCCATGGATCGCCACGAAGAACCCATGAAGGCTTTTTACCGATCCTGAAGGTATCTGGGGTCACCAAAAACGTGACGCTTCTTCCAACGAAGTGATTTCCCGGACAATGGCCAAAATGACGTGTGAATCTCTTCATCCTCCCTCCGTCATCGAAGACGGTTCTCTTGTCCAACTCGGCGACAACCCGTTTGCTCCTGGAAATCCCTCCATCCTTGGTGGTGCCTTCTTCAGAGTTTCCAATGGTGGAATCAGTTCGGTGAGAAGGATCTTCAAGAAACGTGTCCACTGCAGCCTTCCAAGTGTTTGAGATCAGTCTACATTTCAGAACATAATCCAATTTTAGAAAGCCAAAAAGACATGCTGCGACCTGAAATCACAAAAAGTTTTGGGGTGTTCTGAGAAAAAAATCTTCCAGATCAAAATTCAAACGGATAATTGAGTTTAAAATTTTCACATACTTTTGGTTCACTAGTGATCTCGTTTCCTCTAGAAACAGCGTCCATTTCCGGTTCATCTTGCTCAGACAGAGAAGCAGTCCGTCGTCGTTTCGGAGGACGGCCCTTAATAAAACGTTTAAATGAAATCAATTTACAGATTAAAAATTAAGTGAGAAATTAAATAATTACGAGCATAACTGTTACTCACGGAAGTGGCGTTTTCGGCTATCTCGGCATCAGAAATGGCTGCTTCCCTTTCTCCTAGTTTGGACTTCAATTTTTGGATCTCCAGACGCTGAGTCTCCACAGTTTCTTGGAGCTTTCTCTTCTCATCTTGGGCCGCCTTCAATGTTTGGATTTCCAGACGCTGAGTCTCCACAGTTCCTTGGAGCATCTTGATTTTGTTCTGGGCAGTTGCCAAGTCCTTAGAGAACTCCAAAATGGTTCGTTTAAGGGAAGAGATCACTTCGACGTCGTTGCCATCTTGAGAATCGGAGGAAAGGTCGATTACCTCAGTCACAGA
>JAQIXX010003008.1:0-21530 GCA_034700605.1 Willowsia nigromaculata
ACCAGGGATTTTTCAGGTTGACCAGGGATGGCAAACTTCGTGCTCCCAAGCCATTTGTAAGAATTTCCATGTCCGCTATAAACTACACAATAAAAAAGTGCACGCCTGATTAATGTTTTTTTTTTACCACAATTCAATATAATGTGTAACTACATAATGACAATGCACAAAAACTCATCTCAATTTCATCCCTCCTCAGATCACTCTTCTCTTCTACCTGCATTTATGCACTGTGAGCTGTACTGTGAGATATCCTAATTTGTCCTAAATGTTGTGGCGCGTGCGAGTATGAGTGTCTTTGGTGTTTGCAGAAGGCTAACTCAAGATTATAACTTTTAACTGTTCTTTTTGAACGTACAATTTTCTCTTCAAATTAAAGAAGGTTTGGATACATCAGAAAGCCAATGAAAGCCAGCATTGTTGACTGAAAGGATTTCGTAATTGCTCAATACATGATATAATTAGAAATTTGCAACCAACCATATAAGTCTAATATTATTTAGACAATCTTAGAAATTTGGTTCTTCTGGCATCTCGCCCAACTTACAAGATCTAATTGTCCTTGTCCAAAAAATTATATTTTATTGATGGGGACAATAAGGAAGTAAACTAAAGAAAATAGTTAAGCGCGGGGCGCGGATATCTGCATGTTTGCTTACATGTACAATGCCGATATTGTCGATGACAATGCTTTTTATATCAAGGAATGGCAAATGATGCACACGTCAGCTTAGATGTCAATAGTAAATCGAGATTGATCCCAGAATGTAAGACCAAACAAACGGGATAAGTCGAACACAAATTAGTTGATTAGTGGCAATTACAATTAGGGTTTTGCGCATCGACTTGTATGTAGATTTCATGAGCTTAGGTCTTTTAAATATTCGAGTTACTTTTCAAAATTTTGATATGTGTTTTACTTAACATTCAATATCTCTGGTTGCTGGTTAACATTTTAAAAATACATGTATTTTGAGACAGTTTATTAATGAGACAAAAGTTTTTAAAGGCTGCAATATACAAAATCAAAATGAAATCTAAAAACTGCCTGTTTTCCTCATCAAGTACCCACAAGTCACCAGCATTACTGCGTATATACTCCTGCAATAAAAGAGTCATCAAAAAGAAAATAATGGAGGAGTGGAGGACATGGCATCCTACTTAAGCCTTTGAGGAAGAAAATAAAAAAGTAGATTGTAGAGAATGGAATGGACAGTAATCTTCTCTTCTTTCAACTCCATAATATACTTTTTTTCTTCTTCTCAACTTTCTTTTATCCAAACATCTTAAAAATTATGAGAAATATTACTACTATTTCTTCCTATCAAAAGGTCTATAAAGATTGAGCAACTTCTCTCCTCTTCGTCATCATAAAAAATATATAATAGATTGTTTAGTTCTCCTCCAAGCCATATATTTTCCCTCTTCATTTTAAATTTCTTTTTATCGCTGCAAATGAAAATGAGATTTTGATGTGGATGACGATGATGATGTGGGCTATTATAAAATATTTTCCAATTTATATCCCTTTTCCCAAAAAAAAACCTCTCTTTCTTCGACTTAGTTTTTCCCAAAGAAAAGAGACGGATCATAAAAAAAAGTTTAATGGAATCTTTTTATTAGTAGAGCCTTCATCATATAGATTTTTCACTTCTCTTTTTGTATGCATACATTGTCCTCTTCATAATATTAAGTCGTAAAAACGACTATTTTCCTTTCTTCATAGTCAACTTTCTCCTCTTTTTACCATTACCACACGGCTACCTCCACACGTTTTTCAATTCCCATTCATTTTCCTTTTCCACTGTGCGCTCATCATCAACTAACATATCAAGAAAGCCAGTCAGAAAGAAGGGAAAAAAACGACCAAAAAAACTCTCAAGGAGAAAAATATATTCTTACCGCATATATGGAACCTTGCTGTGTGTTACGCCATATTATTGAAAGTTAGATGATTTCTTCATCTCCTGCTCATCTGAGTAAAAAAATGTGGAGAAAGAGAGCGAGAGAGCTCTGTGCTTTCTTACTTTCTTTGTGCGTTCTCCTCCCTTTTCCTCCTTTCTCCCATCCACACAGAGAAACCAGCAGCAGCCAACTTTTTCCCTTCTCTTTTTATAATCATCTGTGACGGTATTTTTCTCCAAAGTTGGGAAACAGATTATATTTTTGAAAAGATGAAAAGATCGAAGTGGTAGTAAAGTCTATTATATTCATTCCCTCTTTTTGAGGGAGAAAGAGGAAAAAATGGGATTAGACGAGTGTTTTTCTGTCATGCATATTCCACCAATGGCTCCAATTCTATTTATTAATATCTCGGGGAAAGAAGAAGAAGAAAAGATTGTAATGATGATGACGATAATAATATTTTGAGGTGGGTCTTGCGGTGGCGGCTCTAGTGATGATGGTGGTATGAAAGTCCTAAAGAATAATGATGCAATACTGCTGAGAAGAGAATGAAAGTGGGAAAGAGAAAGGGAGAAAAAAAGTTTTTTAAACGAAAAGAAAGAAGACGCAGAAGCCTTTTAATCGCTTAATGGAATAATTTTTCTTTTTGTTATTATGCTTGAAAAAGCGCACATGCCAAAAACACAACACTTTTGGATAATTAGCTTTCTCTCCGACTTTTTTTCCTTTCTCAAAGGAGAAGAACCCATCATCATCGTCATTATTATCAACATCAGAGAGGAAAGAAAAGACTCCAATTTCTTTATCCATTATAATTTTTTGCGCAACTCTGATGATTTCTTTTAAACAAATTTGTTTTGTTTTGATTTACATACTTACTCAATAAAATTATTATTCAGGAAGAGAGAATGGGAATTTCTACATTCCACTTTCTTCATTCCATTATTACTTTGCGTACCTATGTGTGTGCATGCATAGATTATTATATGCTCTGAGAGAAATTTCTTCACTTGGTTTGATCTGAGAAAAAATGAAAAAGTTTCGTAAATTACTTTTTTTTAAGCTTTAGACGTAATTTAGAAAAAAAATGTATAATAAAAGCGGAAACTTTTTTTTACTCAACTTTTCTTTTCATTGATGTACTTTGTTGTTAGGAATTGTTTGTTTAATGTGTTTCAAGACGCAGACAACGTGATTTTCTTCGTTGATTAGGTATATATAGTATAATTAGAGCTTATAATGATATGCTTATTACACCTATAAATTTATAAGTGGGTGCTATAACATGCTATCCAAATATGATTCCATGATGGCTAATGTTTCTTCAAAATATCTACTATTGCTAAAGAGATGCAAAGTAAAGGCATTCTGCTCAGTTTACTTTTTGGATGGATTTGACATTCGAAAAAAATAATGAGAAAAAATGTGTGGAGAAAGCAAAACATATTACACGACATTCACGGTCTCAAGATACCCCAAAAAAGGAAAGCAATGCATAATGAATTATCATTCCAAAATTCCAATCCAAGTCATACATTTATCATGAGCGTGATTTTGTTTTCTTTCTTGTATAAAGTAATCGTAATAAAGTGAAGACAGACTGTGATTAAATTTTCCTCTCCGCACTCTTTTTTTTTTGTCTGGCCTTGTCATGTGGAAAACATGAAAACAAACACTTAATTAAATCATTTAGTGAGAGGCTAGATGGATGGATAAGAATTCATTTTTCTGATATTTATCTTTATGTGATGTGTGTACGAGCTAAATTTGCTTTCATTTCGTTTCATTCATTCATTATTTATTTATTTAGAAAAAGATGGGCATGGGCAGTGTGGTCGGCAGGAATAATAATAGATTTGTTGAGTGGTGGCGGCTGGCGTCTCCGAATGGATATTGATGCTGCTTCTGACAGATTATTGTAATTTGTAATAATAATAAAAAGAAACAAGAAAATAAAATAAAAGGTCGCCCGACGACTGGAACAACAGCAGCGGCAGCAGATCCGATTCGGATAGGATGATTACAACGAGAAACACATATGCAGTTGGAAAAGGGGGAACCAAAAAAAAAAAAAAGAATCTATATGGACTGGGTAACGGCACTTACAGAAAGGCAATATCATGAAGCAGAGATGATGATGCTGATGAAGTTTTTTTTATAGATGAGGAGCAAAATGAGCGGAGATTTAATATTATAATAAAACGGGAACTGCATTTTAGATGACGACGATGTGAATGAGAGTTATGTAACGGGAAACAAGGTTATATACCACGCGCGCTCTCTCTCTCTAATATGCAGTTATTATGACGCGGAAACAGTAGAAAGTTGTTTTGGAAGGATGTATGGCGAATGGGAATCGCACAATCTGTTTCTTTGACTTGACTTCCGATGAAGAAAGAGAAGAGGATTATGATGAGGAAGATGAAAATGATTTTTTTTCTCTGCCTCTCTCTCTCTGTCTCTGTTGACTTGTTCATTCTCCTTTCTCTCCCTTAGACGAATAAAGGGGATTAGTGTGTTTATTCTGTGTGCAGAGGAGAGACAGGAGGCGAATAATAACCATAAGTGGCAACATATTGGCTCCTGTATCCAATTACAATAATAATAAAAGGAAGAAACCGAAACAGTAGAATGGAGGAGGACCATCGCATTATCATCATAATAGTAATGATGGCTTTAAAAAACAAAGTGAAAACGTGTGGGCTTTTTATGAGAATGATTATTAAATGTTATGAGGGTTACTCCATTCAGTAGATTTTGTCTATTTAACTGGAAAAAAATATTAAATTCGACTGGGAATGCATTATAACAACACACAATGAGCAGTGCAAAATTACAAGACATAATGTAAATAAATTTTTATTTAAAGATTGTTACGAATCAGTTAATTAACGTGTGCTCGATTGCATGCGTAATTATCTATTTTTTCATATGCGAACCTTTGGTCATGCATTCGGGCATCAACCTCAACTTACTGTTACGATTACGATGTAGGCTGAAGTACGTGCGTCGTTCTTCGGACTCTACTCCGAAATCAACACAACTGACAGTGCTGAAACTACATGTAAACGAATACTTACGCCAGTATCCGCATAGAGATATTATCTTTTGATTATTATCCTTTACGTTCCACAAAGAAAATAAATTTATTTGCGGAAGATAAGTTGACCTTGAATAGGTAGAGTGATACTGACAGAACCCAGCAGCTCAAATGATCAAAACATTATTTGACTTATCGGTTTACTTGCAAATTTCAAACTGTGTCACGTATTTAGTAATTAAGAAACCCTTTCAGTCCATAATGCTGGCTTTCATTGACCTTCTGATGTATCCAAACCTTTTTAATATTGAAGAGAGAATTGTACATTCAATTAGAACAGTTAAAAGTTATAATCTTGAGTTAGCCTTCTGCAAACACCAAAGATACTCAGATTTGCACGCGCCACAACATTCAGGACAACTTAGGATATCTCCCAGCACAGCTCAACGCTTTGCATAAAAGACAGACAGAAGAGTGATCGCTGGAGTAATGATGAGAAGAGTTCTTATGCATTAACACTATTAGCGGGTAGACAAATAAATAGCAATATAGGTAGGTATGCATCTAAAGGTGTAAGTATGTATTAGTTTGTTGTTCGACCGTTCAGTGAACATTTGACTGCATTTGAGGATTGGCTTCTTACTTCTTTTTTAACAAACCTTTTTCAAGAAAACTTGCTCAACATCTGGAAAATAGACATTTATTTAAATAAATGCTTCTTGGCTAAATATGCTTTGAAATCTGACTACTTCATTGACTTTAGCTGGTGAAAGTTCCATCAAGTCCATCGTTTGCATACCCCGTCATCATGAGCTGTTGCATGTGAGTTTTGGGTCAAGGACGAACAAGAGGGAGGTGTGCATTTTGATTTCCAAACTAAGCTAATGATGGAGAGATGAAATGGTTCCATACACTGGATGGTTGATCTATTTGTAACCATCAGAAGTGCCCAAGCCACAATCAACAGCAAAACAAGCAATAATTGATAGCTCTCAAGTATTTTGCTAAGAAATGCATGATATAGTTTTGAATGACCACACCACACCTCGACCCACATTTCTGCATCTGAGAATCTGAGATTATGTGCCTATAAAGGGAATGGAGAAAGCTCAACTTTCTTTCTCTTTTTGATTTACAGAAGAACTCTGAGGAGGATGAAAGGGTTAGCAGTGTATTATTATTTCTGACTTCGATTAACAATATTCAGATTGCATTGTTAGTTCCAATTTTAAAAATTTAGAGTGCCTCAAATGATTAGCTCTACACTTAATTCAAAACGTACTTGTTATTAGTTACTATTGATGTTTTTTAGGACTCCCTAGGGAATGTAAAAGTGGTCACATCGCACTCCACAACATAATATGACGTTACGAATTATTTCCAGTATGCAATAATCTAATATGCTTTCACTCGATGAGAAAATCACTTTTTACTGATGATAGCACCCATTAACTGCCCAATCATTTAACATTTCACTAGAGAGGGGCATCCTGAGACATGTTTGAGATTGAATCGGTCTTTCCATAATGGTATGACGGATAAAAGCTATTGTATATTGTATCATTATATCCCTATTTATATTTGTTTTGTTTTTTAAACATTATTATTTTTATATATTTTTACCCTTTCATGGGAAGCATTAAAAGGCAACTGTGAAACTTCTAAACTGAAAACGTAGTATACAAAACACTTTTTTTCATTGTATGTCGTAAGAAGGAAAAAAATCATATAATGGGGAGTACAAATTGTGATGGTTTTAGTTGGTGAATGGTGATGCAAGAGCAAACAAGGCATGCATGCATGTGACGGATCGATTAGACGCAGAAAAGGGAAAAACGCCGAAAAAAGGAATGATGATGATGATGACTGGAAAACTGCTACCGCTGCTGGAGGATTGCATTGTAAAATATTATGAAAGTATTTACTTGGATGTATGTGTGGTGTGGTTATTGCATGTATTCAAGAGAAAAAAAGGAGAAAAAATAGATGTATATTTGGGTAGATTACAAAGGTTCGCCCATCTGCATCCCTTTTTCTCTCCATTCTCTTTTGCTGGAGCGGCAGGAGAATGAAGAAAAAATGAAATGAAAATCCAATCCAGTCTGTCAGAGAGAACGGAGTGTTAGTGATGGCAATAATAATAGCAGCTTAAGAGGCAGAGGCATGAAAACAACAATCCATTCATGGATCCATATACCACCAAACAAGATGACACAACAAACAACGAATGCACACGCACACTCAGAGACGCGGAGATGCTGATTTTATTTAGCTTCTTCTTTTTCGTTTTACAATTCAAATAATTCTCTTTTCTCTGGTAATAATCCATATAAATAAAAACAGCAACGGTAATAATCATTGTTCATTCAGAAATTCAGAGCAGTAGTAGCACGGAGGGAGAGTAGAGATGCATTTATTGCGATTTTCTGCTTTTAATAATATTATTGCGTTTGCTTGGACATTTTAAACTGCGGAGTGATGGCCTGATGGGCGAAAGCCATATGAATATGAATAATTTTTTCAAGGTTTTAAAATCGAAATGTGGTTTTCTTAGGTTTGTAAATTGTAAACTAAGCCATTATAGGTTTAATTTAATGAATTGTATTTACATGTAAGAGTGGGAGCTGGACTTGTTTTCAAAATTTCTTAATTTTCATGAACATCATTTCGGCGAAATGAAACGTCAAGCAGGAGTACCTATGCAACAACCAGAACTTTCATTTTGCATTAGCAATAGTTTTTAAAAATGTTTGACATAAAATTTCGAAGATCTCGAATGCTTGGGATATCAAATTTATAAATAAAAATTATCAGTAAGACAGTGTCCGTGAATTCGTTTAATTTCATATTGATGGCCGGATTAAGCGCCTCGTTAATGGTGGTGTGCTAAAATGCATGCTTGGGTTAAGGTCGAATGAAGTGGGGTTGTGTGTGGTCGGCCTGGAATAAAGTGTGGCTTATAGCCGCGTGAGTGTATTAGATTGAAAGTTTAAACGGTGCATTGTCAAAATATTTGGGCTTTAAGGGGGATTACAAGGGAAAGGGTACACATAAATAAAGTATTATACGTACGCCCTATTAACTCGATAATATTGAACTGATCTTTCTTTAAAATGCTTGTTCATGATTCGGCTGGTTTGGTATGTTTGGGGTATCACGAGATGTACTTTTAATTTACTGTTTAATTATATTTCATTGATTACATATAGCTATGTGGACTCAAATAGCGTAAGTTTGATTATCTGCATGAATAGAAGATAAAATAGAATTTCCTTCTCACCAACAAGTAATAAATTGAAGGTTTCAATCTAAAACTTGTCCAGTCGGATAGTTTTCTCACCGTTACATTAACACTGTGGATATTATATCAATATCATAATCATGATCATCATCTGCACAGTACTTCCACTTCGTTTGCTGGGAGAAAGATTAGTCCCTTCAGGTTTTCACGCATTCCTCCACGTTGGGTCGGTACATGCCTCCAACAGGATGTGTAGGAGTTTTATTATCATCGATTGTCAAGTGCTCCAGATTGCATGTAAGAACTTCCTCCATTACGAGATTCCATTTCGATCACCACTATAGTCAATCGAACCCTATTTCCTCAAAACGTCATAGAATTCCGTACCATACACATTTCCTGCGCTACATTCCTGTACATATGTCCCATTATCACACAAACTGTCACTTTACTCCTTCACTTGACCAGATTCAGAGCACTGCACTGTGCTGGTAATACTTTATTACTAAAAATATAGTGCTATTATGATTATATGTAAGCATAAGCATGTTACATAATTGGTTTGTCGTTTGTTCTTGTATATTTTCTCTTTATGTCATCTCCGATTACATTTTATTACTTTCCTAAGCAAACGGTAGCGTAGCATTGACTGTTTTTCACAAGTCACTTGTCTTTATTTAATAAACTCGGGCTATCTATTATAACTTTTTAGTATCCCAAAAGCGGAAGTTATGCATATCGAATTTACGCTATTCATTTTGGCCGCGGGTATGAAGATTCAAAGTTGAAAGTAGCAAAATGCGTAAAAATGCATGAAATTCACAAATTATTAAGTGCATATTTTTATTACTTGATTATGGCTAAATTTTAATATCTTCATTTAATAAAATAATGACTACCATACACGTTTAAAGAGATGCTCTCTCATGAATAGGCATGCATTAACCATAAATCATCTTTAAACTTCCCTTCAACTATTATAGGTAATCATTCAACTGCGTTATAGTATAAACGAAGAAAAATCTCAACTTTCATCAATTCACACAGCTAGTTTCCACTCCTTTCCTGAACATGTTATGAACGGATTTGCTCCTATTATTAATAAATGTACCTCATATCATCATATTATCCTCTTCAGCTCTTACTCTTATGCCTTGATCTTGTCATATTTGGCGTCATTCTGCTCCCTCAGTAGTAATAGTCATGGTGGTAATAACAATAACACTAGTAATACTCATAAAAATAATCTTTATCCTCGTCGTCTGTCGTCATCATACTTTTCATCTCCTTCGGAAAGCAAATCTACTCGATTCCAGTTTACTCTACTGTATGATGTTTTCCTGAGTGTACGTCAGTCCGTTTCAGACTTGCATCCATCTTCATCTCAAATTCCACACAACTTGATGTGAAGAAATTTAACGCTTATCTATTTACGGAACATAATTATATTTACTTTCACCATTTATTCCACATTTTTAAAAAATCCCATTTAAAGCTGCTATTCTTGTCAGTCGGGCATGAACTCGAAATTGAAAAAAAATTCTATGTGATGATTATAGAGGTAAAAAAAGGAAAGAGAATGAAAGAAGTGTAGTGGAGATATCGTTATTATAATCCTGTTGATATGATGACATAAAGGAATGAAATGTATGTACCTACCTATTATTACTACACATTATTATGTATATCTATCCATTTAGTATGTGCTTTTCTCTTTCTCTCTGAGAGAAAAAATGCTCATCTCATGATGATTATCATCGTCATGTATATATGGTAGTTGGTAGTATAATATGTGGAGTTTTGGAGTTGTTGAGGCGTACTGGAATGAGATGACGATGATCAGGAGGATGAGAGTCAAAGGGAGAAAAGGGAGAAAAAAAGTCATCTGGCGGATTTGGATTGGATTGTAGTAGATATTTGGGAAATAAGGAGAGAGATCTGTTGCTGACATTTCTCGTGATATATATGCATGCATCACCAAACTCAAACTCACTCACTCACAGCCTTATAATAATACTCCATTTTTTATGAAGAGAGAAACGTAAAAAGCAAGAGTAAAAGGAAGCCTACTCAATGGTATATCGGATGGTAGGTTCGCAATGGAAGCAGAAAAAGAGGGTCTCATAGAAAGCAGAAAGAATAATAATAGATTATGATGTGATTTTGGATTTGGGTGGTGGTGGTGGAATATGGTACGGCGGTTGCCTTCATGTGGTGGAATGGAATGATGACGGTACATTGGGAAAGCAGCAGGAAGGAAAGAGTGGTGGAGATGGAAAGGAGAAAAACAAACGTTGCAAAGGGTCCATTTCCACTGCACTGTGTGTAGGTATTCAGGAGAGAACTTTCTTTCTCGGATTTTCCGATTTGGATTATTTGTATCAATAGTCGGTTTATCGCTGTGCTGGTACAAATCCACACTATTTGATGAAGTATAAAGCAGTTACTTATGCATTTTCTTACGAAGCTTGTGTTTATATCAATGAAAGAAATCATAATCATGTATGCTTGCATGAAAAAAGGGAAAGTAATATAATATTCAATATCTAATTAATGGAGTAAACCTGCATATAATATGCCGGGATTGATTTTTGTTATTGCAATTGTTAAATCACCTACTTGAAAATCTTCAAAATGTCTGCATGCAATAATTTTGCTTAAACGTTGGACTATTTTAAAATACATGTTTATTGGTTAGAATAAAGATATTATATGTTAATCATGTTCGTGATTGAATTTTATATGTATTGTGTTTAAAATAACTCATGCATACAAGGAACTAACAACATTAGGAACGATACATGAAACATGACGATATAATATTTAAAAAACTAATTACACATTAATTTCATTCAGTAAACCCACTTACCTATGGATATTTAGGTTGCATACAACAAATTGAAAACTGAAAGTAGATTGCGAGCAATAAAACACATCATTGTATTCGATTTAGCTCATGTATGGAGTAGCTGCATATTATATTAACTGTGCAATTTTCAAAAATTGAATGCAGTTTTAATATCGTGTCAAAGCAATCTAACGTAAACATCATTTGGTTTATTTTGTTGGTCATCATAAAAATGATGCAAAAAATTTTCGAGTACACTTTGATACGTTTTGCTAGCATTATTGTTTCAATCAAGATATAAAAAATTAAGCAAGAAGTAATTACAACTAAAGTTTCTAGTAAAAGTCGGATTTCTTTTGAATTAATTTGTTCGGATGTTAATCGTCCATTTAAAGCGTATGTTAGTTGCTTTCATACAAAATATCATGTAAATCAGACAACCCGTTCCAAATGATGCATTGGCTGGCAGCAGCAGTTTGAAAGAAATATATAAAGTGGCAGATGTATTGTGTTGTCTAATTATAGGACAGTTCATTGACTCTTTTATTGCGACTATGAACTATGTTTACTACCACTACCTACATCCTACATGGAAATAACTGAAAGTGGTTTAGGAAAATGTTGAATGTGAAAAATGTATGGACATTTACAACTCAAATTCATTTGACTGATTGAAAATATTTTTTATTTGCCATTTATTCATTATCCCGTGGTATTTATAAATTCATTTCACCAAAATGCATGCTCAGATAATGCCCACAATGATCCTTTGAACTATTATGACAACGAGAACAAACCACGAATTTCACCCAGATTCATTCAGAAATGGATTTCCCCTTTCAAAGATTTTATAGATTAAGCACAAGTACGTTTGCATAGAGCATTAATATGACATGTAACAAAAATTTCCAGTGCATAAAATATACGTAAATATGAAAGGTCGTCAGCATCATCATCGTCATCTTCAATTTTGTAATCATCAATATCACAAAAATCTAGAAAAAGGAAATGGGGTTTAGAACGTTTAGCTAACTACATACTACATTATGTATTCAGAGTAGGTATACCAACACGACATTTTCTGCCAAAAATATATTTAGGGGGAAATTTGCAAATGTGACAAAAGAACCACATGAAATACCATCAATCACAGCAGTAGTGTAAGTTAAGTCCAAACGGAAGCCAACTGTACTTACTTGCACGCAAATTGCTGGTTGCGGGGAAAACTTGATCATCACTACTGGACATGCAAGCAACAATGCATGGTCGCTTTTGTTTCGAGTTTACTTGTCTCCAAAACTCATAAAATGCAACTGAATGTTTGCAAACGCTTCCGTAAGAATACCGTTAGCAATTTAATTGCGCTAAAGCCTAATGAGACATTGTAGTAATATTGCTTTCCATCTCCCCTTTCGTTTCAATCAATCTCTCAGCAATGTCATGCAGACGGAATTCACACGAAATCTCTTTTTAGAGATTGTGCATTGGAAATGCTATTTTCTCTCTCATTTCAGTTTTATCCGCAAAATTTGAACGAACTTTTAATGCATAACCTAAAGAATGTCGGCTTTTCCAGTCATGTCTGAATTTTCTGTAACTTGAGCACATGTAAAAAGATCAGAAGCCAGGGACATCATTTGTAACGCGAATTCAATACAATATATTTTGTTCTTTTAGTGGATAAAAATTAGGCATGGTGCAACAGCAGCTTGCTTTTGTGTCGAAAGAAGCGTTCCATTAAACCAAGCTACTTGACAAGGCCAGACTTTTTTAAGCACACTAATATCCTTTCATTGTTGCAATTGCAAATCATCTGCAAACATAAAATGTAAGTGGATGGATGCATATATCGCAGAGCATCAGGTAGTCATGAAGAAGCAATTTTGCAGTTAATTGTTTCCCTGACAATGTACTTTGTTCTTCCATTATTTCCTTTCTATACACAAGCATACATACTGCTTCTCTAACACATGCATACCTACATACACAAAACATTTATGTGCATACATACATATTATAGTATGACGTATAATTTATAATTGCTCCCTGTTGCATAGGCAGAGCAAATAGCATTGATTTATTGACGGTCATCGCAAAAATCACGTTGATGATGACGAGGAATAGTAACAATGAACTATGACGACGAGTTTAGGTCAATCTATTTGGAATGAAAAAAAGGAAGGAATGTGCTGTGATTTGATGCATGTTTTGTTGATGATGATGCTGATAAATGCTAACCGACTGGCTGAGGTTTTCGCTTGGTCGCACGCTATATTGCACTTGTTACTATACTCCCACTTGCTAAAATTTCGAGAAAAAAGAGATGAGCAAGTTTATTTTCCAAAACTATAAAATAGAGATGATGAATATCGTTAGAATGATGAGAATGGATGTATGGACGGTAAATGTGAGTAGGTAATGATAGAGTGTGGAGAACAGGTAAACACAGGATGAAACTGCTTCTCTTATTGTTCCCTCTGATAAAGATACCTTTCCACTACCTCTCTCACTGACTGGCAATTGTATGGATGGTTAAAAAGCGTTTTGCAATTTTTCCATTCTTCTTATGAACCCATCTTTTTCAGTTGAATTCAGAGTAGCTCTCCAGTGATGATGTTGGCAATCGTCGTGGTGTGCCAGAAAATGAAGATCTCTCAACAACCAAACTACATCCATTGTGCAAAACTACATCCATTGTGAAGACGCTTGCGAACCTAATCTACATAATTAGTGCATATGCTTTGAAATGGTATCGGAACACAATTATTGTTGTCTTTAATCTTGATAATTTTGTTCGTCAATTTATACGTGGCACTTTGCTAAAATATGGCAAGTGATATTAGTTCGTGTTGATTCAAATTTTCGTAAGATCTTGCAATCCAGTTCCATCTTTTGATTTGCATGGTGTCTAGGCATTGTGAATGCAATCTTTTGTGATAGGGAGGGAGTGAACATGTCTGCCAGCCCGACATTTTCCCATTTCCAACGAAATACTCATAATGACCAAGTGGTGAAGTGCAGTGTTTAGAATACAATAGAATAGGATTAATATGCAGAAACCTCCTCCGCTTCCTCCGTCCTCCTATCGTGAGGGGAGGTTCACTCCAATGCATGGAAAAGGATTATCCAAAGATTCCAGTACCCATGGCCATGGATTTTTACCATTTCCCATTGTTCAACACTCAGCTATTTATTGTTGTATTATGCTCCTGATTTTTAATACTCTTCTTGTTCTCCTAGTTGTTGAATCGTTTTCATTATTATCAGTGGATGCTGCAGTACTCAATGATAAGGTATACAGCTTTTACGCTAGTTTGGTAATTGCTTCGAAATTTTCATGCATTTTTGTTTTTAAGCAACGGGCTTGAAATCAACCTTGCCATCCTTCTTTGTCACATGTCACTCGTGTACTCACGTAAAATGAAAACCACAGAAACCAATAATAACAAAGAATAAATACATACCCGCTGCTGGTAGGACAATTAACTATAATGATTTGACGTTCTTTCAAGCGTAAATCAAAGTCAGTGTATAGCCATGAGTCGAGTGCAAGTACATTGTCGGCGTAGGTATCTGTTGTTAGGAAAGTAGGAAAGGCTGTTAAGCATCTGAATTTTTTTAGCAGCAAAGGATGATTTACGATTAATCGTCACAGTTGTAAGTGCATTACTGATGTTATCGCACAAAAGTGCTAAAAGGATACATGCATAACATAAATGTGCAGAAGAGTTGCTGATCTGAAGTGATACACAAAGCGGATGGTTAAGTGATTGATGACCATTGATGATGACTAAACCATGACATTAGCGGAAGGGCATTTAGCTAGTTAAATGCTAGATCATGATTTGCCAGAGAAGATGAGTCAAGGATCAAACAAAATAAGCAAATTGAGTTCACTTCGTAGTGCCTACAAATGTTTTTTTTTTCAATATCAAACAATATTGCATAATCCCGTGTAATTCTTTAAAAGTAATGTATAGTTATTAATTTTGTTGTGGAGCGTATGCAAATCGACTGATGTACCTGAAATTAGGGGACACAATCATTTTAAATCTTTCCAGTGACAATCTTTAATTTTTTACAAGTCTTGCATTCGAAATTGCAAATTTTAGTATATAGTACACAAGCAAATTAAGTCTAAATCGATTATTTATTTGATCATAACCATGTAAATTCTTGTGTCTGCGTTGCGTAATGTATTGCACAAAGACGAACAATGGATGCGTAAGGAACGGAAGGTCGGGGCAAATCAAGATTGAGGATTTAGCCTAGGCCAAGGAGTAGCTATGCGTATGCTCACATGATGTAATAAAAACTGTGAAGCTAAAACGAATGAAGCCCTTGTTCTTCGCCTCCTTATCGTGTAAACTTGCAATAAAATCACTTGTCCTTTGGTTACAATACACAAGCTGCAAACTGGTTCAAACAAATCATTGCCAATGCTAACCATTTAATTCAAATCTTATCTGCTATATGATGCTCCACTATAAATCATCATTTGATTCAGAAAAAAATCACTGTACTTCACCTTCACCCTTCCATGCTGTTCCCTGGGTAACATTCTCCCATATAATTTGTTTCCAACTTTTAAAATGTTATCCCAATGAATTACATAAACTAAAGTAACAAGTTCCAACTTAAATGAGCAATTGCCAATTATTTCATTAATTGTAATATGAATTAATATTAAACTTTTAGCTGGATTTCATTCTTATACCATCAATGCATAGGCATAGGGGCTTATTTGTTGTCGCCGTATAATGTACATACACAATGAAACAAATTATTCCACAAAATTAGCTATTGCAAAGAAATATTTGGCAGGTATTCATACGAACATCAAACTATGCCATATGCTGCAAAAATATAGTTTTAATTTTAAAAGTCGAAGTTTTCCTTGTTCGTACCATTACCAATTTTTTTTGGATAAAACTGGACTACTTCAGTCTCCAGTTGTAAGAAACAAGCTTTAGAAAATAAAATGTTGGCAATGATGGAGGTTCGGTGTTTTGTTTAGCCAGTCATTCGTTTCACATGACTTACGCTGAAAATGTACTTTGTATATTTATAAACCACATTAAAGCACTTGTATGAATCTGTCTGAAAAGGATCTATTTAGGTATAAAGCAGTTTAAAAAAGTTAATTCAAACTCTAGCCAGTGCGTGAGTAAAAAATGTGAGCAAGCTTTCTATAAATTTTAACATAATGACCTACTAAATACACATGTCCAAGAATCTTTGTAATTATTAGGTGAGCTTATTTTGCGTACATGCAAATAATTTCTCGTTTTTCACACACTCATCTCTCGAGCATCTTCAAAGTTTTTTGGCTAAAAAATGAATACCTAGATAGACGGGTAGATTTTGGACGGTTTGCGTGGTGGTCGCCACTCAACCTAGCAGTCAGTCAGTTCATTCGTGTGCTGTGAACCTTCAAAAATTGTAGTATTCACAAGAACTTGTTCTGCTACACTATTTTAATTTTATTGTTCTCATCCTGCCACGCCATGCATGCCAGTTCAGTGCCACTTTGTGTAGGCATGCGACTGGAAGAATCGTTTGCAAAATATGTGACTATGCAATGTATTCTGAATTATATATGCACGCAATTATAAAATGAATTCGTGGCTTAATATTGTCTGATGGGAATAAATGGGATCTTTTGTGCTTCAGCCCGGTCTTTTATCTTTATCGTCGTCACCTTCAATTCAAGCCAGAAAAGCCATTTTTTTACATGAGCAGTCTATTGTGCTACAGTAGTTGCCCTTGCATGGCATTGTACAATTGAACGCGAGTGACTGAAGCGTTAAAATTGATGATTTTATGTTTTTATGGAAGCTAGATGAGATCTCTTTCTAATTGTCCAGTTTCCGCTGGAATTATAAATGAACATGTTTTCTAATTTGTTTACAGAATGCTTATGAAAGATATCTAGCGAAAGCGAAATATGGCCACAAGAATTATGCAAATGATGATGATGACTTTGGTGATGAGAAATGGGCAAAGACTGGAGTTCGATTTTTGACAAAAGTGAAATCACGAGGAGCTACCGCTGGAACTAGATATTTCAGTGGTTATGCTGATGAAGAAAATATGAACCGGGTACCTAATGAAATTGCTGCCGGTGACTTCCACATAATTGAATTGGAGGTTGGAAATGAAGAGAACTCGCCAAAATCTGATACCCCGTCAGTAGACACTCTTCGCATTCATCTCATGAGAAAATCATCAGTGGTTGATCCCCAGCTTAGAGTAGTAGTTCAGGATGAAAATGAGCAACATGTTTGGACCCCTCCAGGAAATAATACAGCAGAAGTAAACTGCCATTTTGTTGGTCATGTCACTGGGCTGCCTTCCGTTTCCAAGACTTTGGGTTCTACTGATGATGAGAAGGAAACGAACAAAGTTTCTGCGGCTGGGATGGCTATACTTTCGGCTTGTACCCCATCAAATGGCTTTGTAAGCAACAAATTTTTCAGACTTTTCTGAAACTTTCATAGCTTTCCACATGGATGAAAATGGATAATCTTCTAATTCTCGTTTATAGAGTGGTTTGATAATCATGGAAGATGGGAGACAGTGGTACATACAGCCTTCATCGGAAGCGCAACCGCAGCCTCGACGCCAACGACGAGACGCATATAACTCACCTGAATTCGAGACATTAGACCACTTGCTGCTTCCTCATAGTCAACTTGCGGGTCACCTGGCTGCTCATGTTAGTGACGTTTTACGGGTTCCATTGCCACAACTGGAGGAGGCAGCGAGACTTGCTGCTATGGATGCGGAAGCTCGTCGAAACATTCGACACTCTGTTGTTGGCAGCGCTAGGTCTAGAGGCTGGGATGATGACTCATTCGAAGGTCTCCAAGGAGAAAGTTCGATTTTAACTCCCTTTTTCTACAGCGGGGCAACATTTCCATTCTTTGGTCGAGCAAACGATCATAAGGTCACACACGCAAGGAAAGCTGCCACTTCGAGAAAGTCAGGAAGTGGGTCGTCTTCTGTTCAGACCACGTTATTAACACCTTTGGAGAATAGTGGCAGCCGAAGTACTTCCACTAGTACAGTGCGTAGCACGAGCACGACAACCCGGAAAACAGCTAGTTCATCAGTCTCCTCAGCGTCCATCGAAAATCTCTCTGGACAATCACGCCCCCTCCCACGTGTCGTTGAGATAGCCGTGTTCACTGATGAAGAGCTGTACAACAAAATGAAGTCCAAGCTCAATGTGGATACGACAGCTCAACTGAAGGAATACGCAACAGCAATGGTGAATATGATGGATGTCATGTATCAACATTCCTCGCTGGGTAGTGACCTTCGTTTCCGCTTGGTGTACATGGAGGTAATGAAGAAGAAACCTACGCCACTAAAAACTCATGGGGGGAAGGCCAAGGCGTACCTAAGTTCATTTTGTGATTACGCCGGTGAGAAGAACGCAAACAGTGCGCAGTGGGACCACGCCTTACTGCTCACAGGAATTGATCTGCATGAGGAAGGAATTAAGACAACAGCAGGATTGGCTTGGGCAGGCACGATGTGCTTCCGCTACTATTCGTGCAGCATTAGTGAAGGTCTCAACTTTGCATCCGCGTACATAACCACACACGAAATTGGTCACAGGTAAATATGCATTTAAGAACGTTACGTGAGAAAATTTGAATTACATGTAACTAATCGGGTGCAATTTTTACATGGACAATAGTCTTGGAATGGAACATGATGGAGTGGGGATCAGCGCGTCATGCGACTCCACCAAATACATCATGTCACCGACCACTGGACCAGGTAAAGTAACGTGGTCATCTTGTTCAGCGAGTAACTTGCAGGACTTTATTCAATACGGTACATCCGAGCTCAGAGGGAAAACTGGAAAAGGGAATTTTATGATATCTCGCCCTATCTGCTTGGAGGAACTGGTCACTAATAGGGACAAGAAGAGTTTTGAGTTGGGAGAGACGAAAAGTGGGAGTGGAAGTAGTTTTGCGGGTGGAGACGGAATTTTGGAAGCCGAGTCAGATTTGAAGCTTCCAGGGGAGAAGTACGATGCTAATTTTCAGTGTTCTTTGGGGATGGGATCTTTCTTTAAGCCACACTTTGAGAGACACAAACCTCCGTTTGATAACATTTGTTGGATTCTATACTGTGGGAATGGAACACATGCAATTAGTACACATCCCGCCTTGGAGGGAACCCCGTGTGATAGGAAAAAGGTGAGAATGGAGATCAAAAGTCCAAAAAATATTGTTTTAAACTTTAATGCGCATAATTTTAATATATTTTTGAAAATTATAACAGTTTTCATAATCTATATATTTTGTCTTTGTTATTCTGAGTAGTATTGTCGAGCAGGCCATTGTGTTAAGCGACCAGACTCAGCCACTTTATAGCCTATCACTTAATACACACTATTTTAACAACTGGAAAGAATATTATTTTGGAACATTGAACAAGACTGTAAATACCCTAGCAATTATGTACCGTTTATATTCCGATCTAGTTGGCGTCATGCGGACTTTTTGTATAAAGTAGTTTTTCAAGAAAAGGTCTTCCCTTTCAAATTAACTTTTTTTAACGCACAACGCACCTAATTATTAAAATATTATTTGTTATTGTTGTTATATTGTTGTTAATCTACTCTTTTCTACTGTGGAATCTTATAATACGTAAGTGTGCATAATAAAGAAATAAATCCTTCAATTACAGCGGACCCACCGGACATAAAAAACATAAAAACTATTCAACAACAATGATAAGAATTACTTCATATTTGTGACCTTGTAAATACATAAAACTTTAATAGCAAATATTAATTGAATCACAATAAAAACAACTTGAGATTGGTTCGTATGAAAAAAAATAAAGACGGATAAAAAATATGGTTTGCCTGAGAACATCTCAAGAAACTTTTCTTGATTTTCTGAAGTTTTAAAATTAAAAGTGCTAAGTACATACCAATTAATATATGTATGCGTTCCTATAATTTTTCTTAATATTACAAGGGAGTGAAGCTTCATGGCTAACAATGTGATAGACATTAATTGTGCTGAAGCTAGTTGATAGAGCAGGTGGACCTGATTTTTAAAGCAGTACTAGAGCTGAATTAAAAACATGCTACACTTATTTATCATCCATCAACTAGTTTCTAGATACACTTTCTCTGATGTATGTCATCACGTCATTAGCAAGAGCTGACTGTCCGGCGGATTTCCTGGCACGAAAATTTCTACTCTCTGTTAGGAAGCGTAGACAAGGCTGACCCGGAGCATTTCGAGTATTTCGATGATGAGGAGACTCTCTCAATCTATTGTCGTCGTTAGTACTGCTGCTATCATTCATCATATCTTGGTAAATTAACTGAAGCTCTTGGTAAGTGAACAGAAGGGGGTCTGTGCAAAGTCCGAACACATCAAAGTCCAGCACGTAAATCTCACCGTTGGGATGACATACGATATCCATGATATCTACAAAGATATAAACAGCATGTAAGTTACAATAACAACCTGAATTTGTGTCATTCTGGGTTCTAAAAATCAAACTTACAAAAATCGACGGGAAATCGATCGCGTGTGTTCTTGAGAAAAAAGTTTTGAATGTTCAGAAGAAGCTTATCTTTTCGATTTACTATTGATGAGTAGCAAGTGTCCAAGTCTCGCTGACAAATAGCTGAAATCATAGAAAATTCTCAATAAATAAATATATCATGAACATTTTACATACTATAGTTAACAAGAATAGTAACAAGAGTCTTACCAACGAGTTGATTAGCACAAATGAAGCACCTAAACTCCATATCTGGTCCCCAAGAATCATTCCATTCTTTCAGAACTAGTATGTACGGCGTTGTACAAGTTATGCCTGATGCTATGCTACCTCGACTAAAATATTGAGTACCGCTTGCGGCTGCACCCTGTTCAGTCAGTTCATCACAGCATTCTCTGTACGGATCCTCCAAAAGATGAGAGACCACATCTGATGTTTTCAAGAGCAAGTAGATATCCCCTGGATTATAACATTTGAGAGATCGATTGAACCCAATCCACGTAGCATCCTAGAAGATAATGTTACATACTTAAAAATAAACGCCCACGCAATTTATAATTGCTACTGAACACAAAGTTACAGCTTACCCTGGGGGATTTCCGGTTAATTTTTGGAACAACAGCGCCTCCCAAATCTTTTATGCTTTTGTCCAGCAAAGAGTCAAACTCATGAAACTTCTCTACCTCCATGACTTTCTTCCTCTGCCCATCATTCTCATCCTCCGATGAGTCGCTAGAATCCCCCAGCTGTCGTCCCCACTCGTCATCCCCAACATCTCCAAACTCTTCCTCCACAGATCCCGAGACTCCCCTCATCCTTTGTCCTCCTCGCTGTCCACGACTAATTTTCTGCAAAAACTCGGAGGGGATACCTGGCGCTTCCTCATTATCAGAAATTGACGCCCAGCTTCCTCCGTCATCATCACCTTCCTCCTCCTCCTCATTCTTGCC